>JAYKAV010000023.1:956356-1108398 GCA_035582835.1 Phoebastria nigripes
AGCACAGGTACTTCAACTTTGTTTCTTTCTGTTGCTTTTCTTTCACTTGTCAGTTTTCACTGACTTGATCCTACCTCCTGTCAAAGTGTGGTAATTTTAATGTATTACAGTCAAAACAAGTAATAGTTCAACCTGGGATTTTCTTAGTCCTCCTTCAAGTGATTTTTTAACTCCTTTTTTTTTTTTTTTTTTTTTTTTTTTTTACTTGCCTGTTCTCTCAACTAGAATTTATTTTTTAATGTCCAAAAGGGCTTCCTGCTCTTCTAATGTGTTTGGTTTGTCCTTTGCATGCCTGCTGTGTGTGACCTGGCACTTCTTAGCTTGCTTTTCTTTCTATAAAAAACACTGTTTCCAATAAAGCCTTTTTGGTTGAAGCCCTGCCCTACAATTGACAGTCCTGTTTGTACAATTCACTGATTGCCTTGGGGAGGAGAAGAGATTTAAGGAATGTAGGTCTTAGGTACAAGCCCAAAAGAAACTGGGGACAGTCAGCTGCCATATGACGTATCATTCTGTCATAGCCAAGCTCCAAGACAAGGCCAGCTATTCCCTGGGAGGGAAGAAAGTGGCCTCAAGTGAAAGCTAGCACTAGCCTTTCTCAGGAGCATCTGCTGTAGAGAAAGTACATCATCATCAATGGCTTGATAAACCTGTAGGAATGCCTCCTGCGTGTAAGGCCTGAAGAGGTGTGACACAATTCCAGATGCTCCCCTCTGTCCCCGAGGTGCCAGATAGCTCAGCAAGTTCTGCCAGCTGGACAGAGTTTCTATTACCTGTGGCTTATGACTATTACCATGCACCAAGGCACATTGTAGTCAGGTAGTGGTACACAACAGCTGTCTCCTGTTCCTGTGTATGTACATGATGATGGYGTAAGACCATACTGCCTTTATCTGGAAGCCATCAGTCTCTTGGGTTAGCACATGGTCATGCTTACCTGTCAGCCACTTACCTTCCAGAAGTCCCACCCCAGTCTGAATTACTTCAGCCTTGTAAGATACAAGGAGGAGATTGACATGTATTTAAAGCATTTATTTCAGGATTTAGGATGCCCTAAAGTCAAGCTGTCATTCTTTATTTTAAAAAGACAAAGTTCTCTGTTCTTGAGTTGGTCTGTACTCTCTTTTGCTAGAAGTTACCCATATATGCATGTGGATAGTCACTTCAGGCTAAATGAAATCTCCTTACCAGTAATGAGAAGGTAGTTTGGGGTCTTTTTCTTCCAGTATGTACTGTTCATAAGTGCGTTCATATCACACACTCCTTCCTTTTGAGAAAAAGAAATCTTTCGCTCAGAACCCTGATGTGAGTATGTGGCTAAGAGGAGTTGAGGCTTGGCAAGTGCTCTGCCACCTTCTGCACCGCATGCGTGACTTGCATAGTGAAGGGAGAGAATGGGAGTAGGCCCTATTGATACCACTGAGGTTAGGAGGTCTGCGGTGTGAGTAACTGGACATATGCCAATCCACAATGTGAAGGTACAGACAACTTGCTTTAATTTGTGGTTAGTCATAACTAACCTCTTTGTCCATGTAATCTGTACAATATTTATCTAGTCCCATTTTCTTGCCTCAAACTGAAAGCAGTACTAAATTATATAACAGTAATGGGCAGGATACATGTAATTGAAAGATGATTAAAAACTGTTGTTTAAGGTATTTTGATATTAAGTAACACTGGTGTTCTGTTTACTGTTGGAAAGTATGCCACGTGCTTCTACCTCCCTCTCCGTGTGCCTTGCTTAAGGTGAGGGCACGTCTGGATGCTTCCTCTTCTTGCCACGAGTTTTCTCATACTTGCACTAGTCACATCCCTTATGTTTCAGTCTCTTTTCTGTCATTTGACTGATTAGTTTAATTTGTGATTATTTCTGCTCATACAGACATTTTGCAATGCAATCTTAAATCAAGATCTACGATTCCATGTTCACATTAAAATAAGATCTAGCTTTGTAATTTGCTTAGTGACCCTYTTTCCTTCACTAGAGAGGCTAAGCTTAATCCAAGTTCACCAAACTCCCAATTAAAAGCAGCACGGATCTACATTATAATTGAGAATTATAAGAATAGCATGTTTAGAAACTGGTTTTTAAAGTAGTAGTTAATTTTTGTAATTTAGGGCTTACAACACATGAAGATGGTTGCCTTGCTAATTAATTTTCTGTAATGGAGCATTGTTGTGTATGTTAACGTACAGGTTCAAACTTCAGCAGAGTCCCATTCTACCTATGATCTGTATATTCTAGTTGCAATAAGTGGTCTGAGCTACAGAAAATACAATGTTAAACCCTTGAATGGTAAGCAGTCTGCATTTATTGGAAGATCAGTCAAGTACAAGCGAAAAGACATAACTCATGCAGATCAACAAAGTCGACAGTTGCTTCCTGTGGTTAACAACTGCTACCAGGTCTTGTTTGACCAAAACACGAATCTAATGCACAGCATTACAGAGAGGTGAGATTGCCTGCTTGTTTTTAATAATGTTTCAGATTCTGTAAAAACCTTTGTAAAAATAAGTCCAAGGACTCTATCATGTGCCTTAATTCTGAGACTTAATTAACAAAATGTTCTTCACATTCTTTACAATTCTTTTTTATCTCCAGTTCACATGTCCTCCTTTCTACAGGAAACATCAACACTAGCATAGGTGTGATTCCATACTATTTCTGTGATGTTGTTGCCCTGCTTAACCCTGCAGTCGGTCTAAGATGACGTACCACAGTATTAACTAGTAGATCAGCAGAATCTCATTGTACTTTAGAACTAAAGAGGGTTATGAATGTGTGTCTGAATTAAAAATAAATAAGTAAGCACATACACTATGGCTACACAATAAGCCTTAAGTGATAAAGCAAGAGCTTTCTCTTAGTAATCAGTGTTTTGCAAGTCCTGTATCACTCTTTCTATGGTAGAAAACTACAAAACTCCTTGAAAGGAAACATTTAACTAAGGAAATTCCATTTAATCAGGCAGATAAAATGGAAGAACAGTCAAGATTGAGGTGAGATTTGGGGTTTGCAGATTGTCTTTCTCAGCTGATGCAAATTGGCCCAATTCCTTCAGCTTCAGTGGAGCTGTGCTGCTTTTTGCCTGCTCAGGATTCAGATTGTCAGCTATGTACTGATGGAAGATTTGACCTCTTTGACGTTGGCCTAGTGACTACTAGACCTCTTTCACCTTGGTGTTTTTGTTCATAATTCTGCCTCCTAGAGCAAGAATTTGTTGTCCAGTATAGTTAAAATCAGCTTTGAAGGTATAGATGGGCCATAACTAAGAGCCATGGAGTAAGTACTTTCTCAGAGTGCCTCCGGATCCTAACTGTTTCCAGATTCCATGAGGAACATAATAAGGAATATAATGAGGAAGAACAAAAATCTGAATTCAAATTCTATTTTTCTCCATCCTGTTCTGGCAGGCAGCAAGAGCTGGAATTCAGCATGTAGGAGAAAGGGGATATTCACTTTCTTCACAAGCCTTCAGGCAAGCCCAGAATGTTTGAGTTTCAGCAAGTTTGCTTTGGGGTAATGGGAAAGAGCGAGGTGTCAGGTCAGAATGGGAGGAAAGGTTAAAAAAATATTGGGATCTTAACTTTGAAGCTTTATAAAGTTTAGCTGCCACAGTTAGAACTTCTAGGTCCTGCCCCTGCACTGGAAATGCCCCATAACRGGAGTAGTAGAAAAAACTTGGATATATTTTGCTCCTCAGTCGTTAAAATTTGTAGGTCGCTGTATTAACACTAGCTAAAATGGTTGGCAGTTTAAATTTATATGCCAGATGAAGTGATTTTTCCTGTTTTGCCAGCAAGGCTCCAAAAGAGGAGCAGAGCAGGTAGCTGAGGGCAATAGCATCTCAAATTGCCTTCGTATGACTTTCCAAAGACTGTGATATGGAGTCATGAATAGCTGAACTGTAAGCTTCAGGGGAGAAAGGAGGAGATGAAGTAGGTACTGAGCGAGTGTAAATTTTGCTATCCTGTTGCCATTGTATTCATTACCAGTGTTGAGTACAGAAACTTGCATCATGCTGATTTACCTAGCTACAAAGTCAGTTAAATGAACCTGATTATTCGTTAATGTGGTGCGATGTACCTCATTTTTGTGCAACGGGTAGGTTTTGATCCTGTAGCAACTCTCACATCAAAACAATGAGCTAATGTAGGTGTTGTTTCTGTCTTAAGATGTTTCTGTTTTACAAAAGTATAAAATTACATAGAAACTCTATTTATTTACACACTGACAGATGTCTTTATGGGAAGCACTTTAATTCTCTGCTGTCCTCATTTCCTAAATCTTTCAAAATCAGTTATCCACTTTGAGGAAACAGATTTTTTTTTCTTGCATTCCCAGCCTCATTCCTGTTGCAGTTCAGCTTTGCATCTATTATGTACAAAATGTGTTTGTTAGTAATACAATTTTTTCTCTTCTGTGGATTCACAGGGAGACTAACCAGACTGTCCAGTTGACCCAGGAGTTCCTTGAGTACCATGTGAATGGAGACGTGATGAAAGGACCCATTTCAGATAACTACTTATTTGCCCCAAATGCTTCAGCTGTTCCAGTATCAAAAGCAGTGGGATTGGAAGTGGTTTCTGGAAACTTGATGACAGAGATACGGCAGTATTTCTACAGGTACAACTGGAATGTTTAATTCTCTGTAGATATGTATGAGATTAATTCTGTATAGTTACTCCTAAGCAGTGAGCTCTGTGTACTGTTTAGGATTTAGACAAAAGAACTAGCATGCATCTGCTAAATGTAGTGCTGAGGAAGCACCTCCTTTAAATAGCACATACTGCTGCAGGGAGGGAGGTGAAGATTGTTCAGAGTTATCTTCTGTGGTTCATTTTGTAGCGCAGCCTCTGTTGGGATCCTGGTTCCATACAATTCAATGAAAATTGCAGCTAACATCTTCTTACGTGGGTGGAATTTGGRCATAATGGTTCATTTTTATAACTGTGAATATCTTTCTTACAAGCAAATTAGAGAGAGGAGAAATGAGTCCTACACAAGGTCACTCTGACCCCTGATGAACTAGCTACTTTTCTGTGTTAAGATTATATCCGTCTATAACCCCTTCACCCTCTTTTAAATCTGATTATTTGATTGAAGCCTTTTGCTTTACATGGCATTGTACAAGGATTGTAGTTGAGAAGGACCTCTGGAAAACAGTGGAATTCTTGAATCAAAATTAATGTTGCCCAGATTGAAAAAATACATGTATTCTGTACAATGTAAATGTGTTGCTTAGGGAGTCATAATTATTTTAAAATTTGTTGTTAATTTTGAGAAAAACAGAGCCTCTCTAATCAAATGAAGAGTCCTCTTTACACTTGCAACACTAAAGAAAATTATAGGATATCACTTGCTCCAGCTGAATATCTGTACATTTGAAAATTAAATTGAAATTAAAAATAATTGTACATGTACATGAAATGTGTAGAAAACAGGCAAGAAAGTTGTCTATGTGTAGGATGACATCATGAATGACTTGCAAGTCTTGACATAACCGATCAAGTGCTCCACTTTCTAAACTCTGCATATCTTTCCTCTCATTTTTATAGTAATGTTACTTCTCAGGATTACATATATGCAGTGTATACCAGAATATACACAGTACCAGAAGGCTACGATGGGAAGTTGCTTTGCCATAGGATAGAGCAAGAATACAGCGTTGGGCCTTTGGAATTAAATCGTGAAGCAGTTCTAAGAACAAGCACAAATTTGAACACTAGGCAGCTACTCTACACTGACAGCAATGGATATCAGATTCAGAAAAGACCATTCAGGGCATACGTGAATAACACAGTGGCTCGGGTAGGCACAAAGGTGTAATCCAAATTCAATTGTGTCTTATCTTCGTTCTCCATTACTGTTACCTAGGTTAATATTGTCACTGCATGATTTACTGTGTATTTTCAGAACTATTATCCTATGGTCCAGACTGCCTACATTGAAGACAATACCACAAGGCTGATGCTGCTTGCAGAAAGAGCTCATGGTGTCTCAAGTCAAGGAAATGGACAAGTGGAGGTAACATATAAAATATTTTTTTTCTAGGAGAGCATAATTTCATGGCTGCTGATAATACAAGAAAAGCATGATGGCTGATTACTGTTGTGACATTTACCTTCCCAATACAGGTGATGCTTCACAGGAGACTATGGAACAACCTTCAGTGGGACCTGAATTACAATCTCACTTTGAATGACTCTTCAGTGGTTCGCCCTGTGATTTGGCTTATTTTAGGAACCAAGGCTGTCACCAATATTTTGTATCGGACAAGTGTACTGGTGTTAGAACACAGGCCAGTAGTAATGTTTGGAGCATTATCAGGTAACTTAATTTCATCTCCTGTGCTATCTTTAGCATCTGAATGGCTTATTTATGTTGCTCTGATTTATGCTGTTAAGTTTGTAAATGCAGACTTCAAGCCTCCTGTGTGGCAAAGTTAGTATACAGTGAGTTAGGAGGCAGATTTAGAGCCTGCTAATTACTTTGCATTAATTTCAAACATGGATGTTGTCCAAGTGTATGAAATGTTTCTCTTGTTACGTAATTATGTCTACTTTCAGAGGAGAATAAATTTTAAAGCACCTAATGAGAACAAAATGTCCACACAGGGAATTTGTGCAAAGTAGCTAGTGCACCATGTATCAGCTTCCTGGATGCTGGGTCCTTAATGACCATTTTTGAGTCATTCTTTTAAAAATATTTGTTTGACTTACTAACTAAAACTGAAGCCTGGTAGTGGAATAGCAACTTCAAGCTGCAGTGAAATTTGCTTTATGGAAAGCTCTAATACACTTCTCCAGCAGTTAAAATCATGCTGCTTTCTGCTTTGTATCTCAGAAGGCCTGGGAGAAGAAAGCATAGCATCTGCTTTGCATCTGCCTTGGCAGAAAAAGCAAAAATCTCTTTACCCTTCCACAGTACCCTAGCCAGGCTTGTGTGTGTGATGGATATTTGATGTTTGCTTTCTTTCACTTTGCATGGAGGAGATAAACCAAAGCTACCCGGACAACTTCAGCAGAATTCAGTCCACAGTTCACCTGTAACTGTCCCACCTAATCTTCATCTTCAGACTCTGAGCATTCCAGGGTGGAGATACAGCTCTAATCATGCAGAGCAGGTCCGCAGCATCCGCGTGGGTAGGTGCTGTCAAAAGGGTGGCTGGATGTTACACTTAAAGAAGCTGTTTTTTTTTTCTTTCTGTCTTCTGTGACTAGTACTTTTATTTATTCAAAGTGTTAAATTCCTCTATCAAGAAAGTTAATTGTACTGTATAATTTCTCTACTCAAATAGTAAAATATTTCTCCTGCATGAGTTCGTCGTGCCTGTTAGTGTCATTCCTGTCAACAGTGGGAGCTGGGTATTTCTTGATGTTAGTCCTCTTGCTAATTTTAAAAAATGGGAATTAAGTTCAAATTATGAGAGTGGAAAGCTTAAAAAAAAAAAAAGTTTAAAAGTTGGTTTCATTTTTAAAGTAAGAAAATGTTTGCATTTTGTTTTCTCTTAAAGGTAAACRGAAGCAAGGTGATGCAGACTTCAGTCGTGTCCTGCTAAGAATTAGGCATTTGTATGAAGTTGGAGAGGATCCTGTGCTGTCTCAACCTGTGATGGTAAATCTGAAGGTAAATCTAATCCTTCAAGACAGAATACCACTTGAGGTGTTTTTGTTCCAGAGAGAACTGGTTCTGGAACGAAACATGCCGTGTGCTAGAGACTCCACAAATGATGGATGCAAAAATATTAGTATAACTTTAACCTTGGAGGGAAGCAGGTCTTATTTTTACTCAGCTTTGCAACACAGAAGCCGTTACTTCAGATGAAGTTGCCATAGGCACAGCATGAAGATCTGCATAAATGTCGGTAGGACTGGTTCAGTTGAGCTCTTGGTTGTATAACACTTCCTGCAGTACCTTAACCAGTGCAGAGAGTGGGATTCTGTTTTGGTGTTTCTTTAGTTATTGCAAGTTGTACCTATAGTTAATGAAATGTGGACAGGATTAAAGGGAACAAATTTTTTTTTTTTCTCTGTAGTTTATTTCTGCAAGTTGTTGAAACTTTGGTCACTTCCACCATGTACTGTGTATTTTCAGTTTCTTGTTTATTTGATCTTTCATATAGAAGTAGATTATTTTATAATACATGGCAGAGGTTTATTATTTTAAAATATGAAATTTTGATTGTGATGACAGAAATGTGAGGAACAAAGTGTAGGATTCTGTTCTGTTTAAAAAAGTGCAGTGTGAGTTTCAGCTCTTGAATAGAGAGATTAGTAGGCTCTGAACTTTGCTACAACACAGAGGAGGCTCTCAGCACCTCACCAGCTTCTTAGTTTGAAGCCCGGTGAATCTGTAGTTGCCCTTGTGTTGCATGACCTAGCAGATTTTTAAAGTCTCTACTGCTCTGCTTAACAGATCAATGCTAGAGATGAAAGTTCTACTCTGGTCTAACTGTGTACTAGGCCGGCGAGTGTGATGCTATTCTCAATAAACTGTCATTTGATTCCTTGTGTTTTCTTTACTCACAGTCTTTGCTAAAGGGATTAGGATCAGTGATGGTAGTGGAAGAGCGATCACTCACAGGCACCTGGGATGTAAACACTTTGAAGCGATGGAAATGGAAGACTGCACAACATCCAAGCAAAGGTAGGTGGAATAATGTGGTTGGTGTCCGTATTGTTGTTGACTGTTGAAGCTTGATGAATAATCTAATTAAAAATGTAAAAATATTTGCAAGATTTAAAATGTTTTGTTGTTCTGTATGACAGATCTGGTATCTGACACAACCTGCAAGTAGTAGCATTTAGCGAAGATTCCCTGCAAGTACTAGACGTATTTCTCTGATGGCTTGTTTTGCCTAGAAGTGTTAAAAAACTTGAAATCTTTCTGGAGTTATCTTTGTCCGAATAGAAGTGGCTGCTTTATGAATTCACACTTGTGACACAGATTGATTTTGTTAGATGCTGATGAGTTGTGTTAATCTAAGCTTAAGTCTGTGCTGCAGAAAAACAGACAGCTGGAGTTAAAAATCCCCACTGTAATCAGCTTAAAGGACTGTGTGGGTATGATTCAAGTTAGGGCTGACACTCAAGTCAAATGCTGTGGGTGACCTCATTTCATTTCTCATTCCAGTTAGTTGCTTGGACATTGTCCTTACTGTCACTTATATCCATACATGTGCCTTGTAAAAAGCTTGCAGAGGTTTTGGGCTGGGCTAGGTGAGAGTTTAGAGCTCTACTTGACCTGCAGCAAGGAGCTTGCTTGCTGTTTGCTCATGATGAAGAAAAGRTGCATGACTGGGGAGTCGTTTCACATTTTCTGTGTGAGTCAGCGTGTGAAAAGTAGACGAATTGTTTCATATTTTAATATTATGAATGGGTGCATCTTAGGCTCCGTACTACTTACAGCTTTAAGGAGAATCTGCTCAAACACCAGTTTTTAAGGAAGGGATGAGTTAAAACTGTTGAGAAAGAATAATATGTACATTTGACTAAAGCTTCTTCTTTAATAAATTACCAATGTTTTTGTATTTTACAGGGTTCTCCAACAGCACAGAGACCTCAGAAAACTGTACAGTAACTGTTCATYCAAAGGAAATAAGGACTTTCTTTGTATATTTTCAAGGTCAATAAAGTTTGACATTGTATTTCAGGAGTGAATATGTAATAGCTTCCAATTTTTGTTTCAAGATATGAGTGATGATCTTGAAATCAACATTCTACTGCTGTTAATGAAAGAAATAGTCATTTTGGAATAAACTCTAAATTTAATTAAACTGTTGGCCTGAGTTATGGGTATTTTTGTTGGTTAATTATTTACAACTCTATTTTTTTCTGAAATGTGTTCAATTCAAAAATGACCTTGGTGTTGCAGTGCAAGCATATTGAACATTTTCGTGCTTGCTGTGGGTGGTTTTAAAGTGATTGCTTCTATGATGCTTCACTGTTGAGCACTGACAAAGTCATATTAGTCCTACAGTCTTGAATTGTCTTTCTAATTAGTGGTGATCTCAAGAGTCTTCTCTTAGGGTTTTTATTGTTAGAGGAGATGACTTCCAAATCACAGAATAGTGATTTGYCAAATGACGTTCTGTTTCTGCATGCAAGGAGGAATGCCTGTCATGTGTTTCAGCTACTTTGTCTTTTGGGCAACAACTGCAAAGTTTCTCCTTCTGTAAGCTGAAATTGAATGTACTGTTTATATTCCTTTGCACTAAGTTCATTTAAATTATGTCTCTTAAGGTTCAGAACTGATTGGCTTTGCTTCACAGTATCCCAGTCCTGGATGTTCAGTCTTGTGTTCTGGGTAAACTGGAGCTAGTCTGTCGACAGAAGGTGTGTTGCCACATGGCTGGTAGCTAACTCATCACGTAACCTGAAGCAGGAACACCGTTCTTATGACACTGTGAACTATCATACTTCTCAGGCTCAAAGAACGTGCACAGTGGTAGCAGGAAATGTTTCATTAGCATCAAGTTGAAGTTAACTATGGAGGACTGTGTTTAGGGTTAAACTGGCAGTTAAGTGCAAATTCTAAGCAGATCTGATTGAGCAGCAGCAGAAGGAAACTTGGACAGCAGCTAGCTTTCCTCATAGCTGGTATGTATTTATGTTCAAGAGAAAAGTTGCATTTTTCTGTTTTTCTTCTCAGCTCTAATCAATGTAGAGCTGTAGAAACTGATTCTGTTCATGTCCCATTGGGCATCTCTACTTATTTTACTTACCATGAAAATGCACATAGCTGAGATGAGAATCAAGTCAGTCACTTCACTGCAGTGGTAAYGATGAATTATGCTTGGTGCAACACTGTACAAAACTGTATTTCTGACCAGTGAAACGTAAAACTGAAAGAGGAAATATATAGATTTAAAAGAGGAAAATAGGTGCCTTTTCAGTCAATTAATCATTCCAGATCTAGAATCAGGTAAAAATGACATTTTACTGTGGTAATTGTTCTGATTTACTTTGGCTGTTCAGCAATAATTTCCTCCATGTGGAGACACTGTTCAAGAACAAAGGAAACAGAGTGAAAAGGACTCTCCCAGAATAGCTATTGTGAAGTAGTTATGCTGAAGAGCTGTGCTGGTGGTCAGATTTTCTGTGTAGACAGCCTGTGTGTACTAACTGGTTGCCTCTCATTAAAATCACTGCAGAAACTGCCACATTCAGTTAGTGGATGAAGAAAGGTTGTTTCATATTTTCTATTGGTTATTTTTCATACTTGGCTATAAATATTTAGTGATACACCAATCTAACCTGCCCTGCTGCAGTGAAAGCCATTTTCCTGCAACATTAAGCCCAAAGGGGAAGTATATAGCACTGTAACTAGGATGCAGTAAAGCATGCTGGCAGCTATTTTTCGTTTCGTTTTGTGTATGTGTTTGGGAAATGAAATGTGTTTGGCTAAGTCATTTCCCTTGCTTGTACATCTTTCCTCATTCCCTACTTGGTTATGCCATGTAGTATAATGGGTGTACTGTGTAGGTTACACAGTGATATGATTACAATTCATATTTTTATGACTGAAGTGGTATTCACTAATACACGTGCTTCTGACAGCAAGTCATGCTGGTAGATTATAAAAATTGAACTGTATCTTCAGGGGGCAGTTGCATRGTCAATCCCGGCCAAGCAGTAAAGGATCTTACAGCTGCTAACTCTGGGCGCTGCTTTCCCAGATGTCGGGTTGATATGTTTCTAGTAGGCTCTGTTAGAACAAATCCTACAAAAACCTTCTGTATGCAGGACACTATAAACAGGAATACCTCATTACCAGCAGATTTATCTGTTGGGGGGTTTTCTGCTTCCATTTGTGGAGACTTTCTGGTTTAAAAGAAAAAGAAAAAAAAAAAAAAAACAACACAAAACCACAGAATATTTTATCTGGAGTTATTTCAGTGCAATTGGCCATCAGGGAATAATTTGCCAGAGTCAAATCTGGTATTGCACCAGAGGCATCCAAGATTGTAGTCTGTAAAAAGCATGGCATTCCTGCTAGAAGAAGATGTCGTTGCATA
Source organism: Phoebastria nigripes (assembly GCA_035582835.1). Classification (NCBI taxonomy): domain Eukaryota; kingdom Metazoa; phylum Chordata; class Aves; order Procellariiformes; family Diomedeidae; genus Phoebastria; species Phoebastria nigripes. Next base: position 968,377 of record JAYKAV010000023.1, read on the forward strand.
TGTTATATGTTCTTTTTCCTGAGAAATCTCAGCCCAAGCAAATGGAAGCCTGCAGGCATTCAAATCTCTGTAGAGGGACCTGTTTAGTAATTATCCTTTTTCTTCCTTCACGTGTATCAAGATAGTGAGGAGAAATATTGCGGTCCTACATCAAGAATTGATAGAAATCAGGCCACTCTGTACTTAAACACTACTTCAAACCATACATCAGATGGGACACACAAAAGAAGAGAAGGTGGATGTAATGTTACAAGCAGAGGAAAAAGTCACGCATGCATGCAGTATATTTGTGCTATGGTAAATAAGCTTTGTTTTTAATTTTGGTTGGAGTTAAGGAAGCAGTTATAGGGTGGAAGAGCTAGGAGGAGATAGCAGAGCACCTGGGTGTTGGGGAAGGAGAGGATGTGACAAGTAGTCAGAGTGAAGCTGATGGAAGTCTGAAATACAGAATCTTCTAATAACAGCTTATTTTGTCCACAGCTCCTGGCTGCAGACCCTCCAAGGTGCTGCTGTTCCTGGGTCTTGTGGTAGATTAGTTTATTTTGCCTGGAAAGCCGAATTATATTCGATCCATCATTCTATGTAATTTTGAGGCATAGAAGCTTGAATGTCCTTGAGAGCTGCTGGAGTCCTATTTGTGTCCAGGGACAGAGTGGCTCTCAGTAAACCCTGTTTTACCATCTCCTTTTCCAGTGCCCAAGGTCACTTTTTCATGTTTTCTCTGTTGGCTCTAGGCTCTGCTGGCTGTAGCGTTGCTCAGCATCTGATATGGCTTGGGTAGCAAAAATGCGAGCCTCGGTTACAAAATGGAAAGGAAACTACTTCCAACCACTGAAGATGACAGGTTTTGCCCCTACTTGGCAAACACATGGTCAGGTTTGTTATATTCCACTTTCCTTCCCGTTGCCCTGTTGTATCTCAAATACGTCTAGTTACATCCACATTGCTGAAATGTACATACTACTTATTTGGACTCACAGGAGAATTAATTTTTTTGTTAGTTTTTTTGCTTTCCAGGAGAAGTTAATTCATAACCTTTATTTTACATTAAGCCAGGGGCAAACCTAAATTAAAGCTAAACAAAATAGTTCCTTTTTCATGCTAGCATTTATCTTGTTTGAGAAAGTCCTGCTGATGAATGTATTGATGCCAGTACCCTGACCATTTTTTTTCTATTGTGTAAGAATTACATAGCTGCTCTTTTAAAAGGAAATTTTTGCAGATCACTTCTTTAATCACTAGATCAGGTAAAAGAATCGCTTGCACTCTTAAAAATAATTTGGAAATTAATTGTGGTATCCACAATTGGCATATTGTTTTGTCAGTCCATTTGTGCTGTGGAGCTGTTTTTCCTACTGAGATGTAGTTTATTATTCACAGTTGGAAAATAAATTAGGCATGTTTTTTCTGCGCTAATAGGTAAGTGTGCTAAGAAGAGTCCTAGAGCCGATAACAAATTAAGGTTTTGGTGGTTTTGTTTGGGTCATAGCTGGACAAAATTAATAATGTGTATGTATCATACAGAGCACGTAGAACACCACTGACTGTCATGAGAAGTTATGAGGTCTGTGACACTGAAGTTAGGTAGTGGATAAAAAGCCCAAGTGATAGCAAACTTTCCACCTTGTGTTTGAGTCGGAAGAGGGGAAGATTCATGAATTAGGCACAACAGAACTTTCTTTTGGCACACCTGCAACTTTCTAAAGCGTTTGTTATGATTTAAAGAAGATCTTGAAAAGGCAAATGTGAATTAAACCTTTTTTTTTAAAGAATCTGATAACGTGTCTTTGACTTAGTACTTCAGAATTTTGTTTCAAGTATGAAATTTCAGATTAAATTTTCATAACAAATAAATGTAAATGGTTTTTGCTCCATCTTCTTATTCCAATGCAGCAGAATTGCAAACTCATTTGACTACCTTGAGTTTCACACATACTCTTGTCAATGCTGCTGTAGATTAATAAACTTTCCCAGCTGAGAGTAATACCTCAAAAATGCTGCTGTCTCATTAGTACTTGTGTTACAAGCTCTCAAGCAAGTCTGACATATATGGGTAAGGAGGAGGGAGGGGGCTTAGGTCCTCTTTGTTTAAAAGTTTCAGATGTATTTTTCAGTATGCTTCCTCTGGTGTTCTTTGAAGGCCATGGAGAAAAGTTTTGGGAGACGGATTTGTGCAGAGCGTTCGGAAGAGACTGGCTATAATTATTGCCTCTCCAAGAACAGAGTGCCTCTGGGCTGAGCAGCTGCTCTGCAATCATCTCCAGCACACAGGTGAGTAAAGTTACACATTTACAGAATCCAAATCCATCGATGCAGTTTCCAAAGTTAACTAAGATTAAGTTGAAGAAAGAAAAGAAAATTTAAAAGGATCTTTCTGTTGTAGATGCTTTCCTGACCCACATAGTCGTTTTCTGTGATGCACTTCTCCTGGCAGCAAAGCTGGCTTAAGAAATTTTGTCACCGTATTTTTCCACCCACTCAGTAGTACTGTGATGAGAGTTTGTGGGGTTGTGTCGTAAAACGGTACAATGAAGTAACCTGGGCTAAAAATAAACCTTTTTCCCAACCCCTTTTTCTGTGTGCTAGTTCATTTCCTCTCTGACAGTAGATGCTTTGGATTAGAGCCAAAGCATCTTTCAGAGTAAATATAAGCTGCTATCATCACTATTGAAAAAGCTTCACCTAGTCTCTAGACAAAATATTCTGCATGCTGGAGCTGCCAGCTGCAGAACTCAACACTAAATGCACAAATGTAGCTATATAAATACAAGACAAACTAGTTTTTTCCCTTGAATTTACACATGCATACTTCATTTACTCTACATCTTTGATCAGTGGTACCAAAGATAACATGAATGTCAATGTAACAGAATTATTTAATATAATTCAATAATATCCTTAAGTATAAATTGTTTGCTTTAATATATCCTTTCATTCACTTGAATTTAAAAGTATTTGTTATGTCCTCACTAGCTCTAAAAGGTGATAACTAAGTCAGCTAGGTACCATCAGAAATGGGGAGCGCCTACAGCACTTTGTAACATTTATCTTTACTATTGTCTCATTTTTAATTTTACTTGGCAATCTAAACAACACTGGAAATTACTTCTATAAGGTAGATACTGAGAAGCAGGTGAGCCAATGCATCATGCTTTTGTTGCTGACAAATGGAAAGGAGCAGTGCTTTAGGCTTTAAATGTGGCTGTGTCTTCATTACAAATTGCAGTTCAGCTGTTCTGGACACCTGCCCAGTGCTGCTAAAACCTGATGTTAGTTCTAGGAAAGCTTCTGGTTGACAGGTTCTTATCAAGTTCTTAATTTAACTGATTTGTGTTCTCACCATGTTCCATTTGATTTTTTTTTTTTTTTTWAAAAAAACTTCTGTCAGTGCAATTTTGATGTTATCCAACTGAACATGTTTGTGGGACAATTTTGTCTGGCCTGGTACCTTTGCATTTGAAATGTCTGTCAAGGGAATAAGACTGGATAAGTTGGGAAAACAGAAGCAATGTTTTGTCTTCCACTTCTCTGGCCAGGCAATGTAAGTGATTCTGGGTTGGAGCCAAAAATCAGTACTGGAGAATGTTAAACAGCATACAGTTATGTATATTTGTAGATTTTTTTTTAATAATTGAAGGCAAATGAGTTTCAACATGGCTCTTAACTTGATGACGTAACTGTAGATCATTTTATTGCATATCAGCATAAGCTGAAATAAATGCTTCTTTCTTCCTATTGTCTTTTAGCTATTTTATTTAATAAAATAGTTGTGTTTTTTTTAAGGCAATTCATATATTCTGACAATAGCATTCGCAGAACAAGAAGGGAAAAAAAAATCTGCTTTCTTCAGGAAGATGTATGTGTCAGTAAGGTTCCCTGTTAATTTTCATTGAGAAATGGAGAGAGAAGGTTTGTTCACAAGAAAAAGAGCCTTCAGTGGCTCTTGGAAATGTGGAAGTACATCCCAAGCATAACCAGTAATCTCTGGAGGTCACACTCAGTCAGTAATACTTGTCTGAACCCAGGGCACGCAGTTTGCTGAACAGGGTAGAGGGGCCACTTTAATTTCAGTATCCCTGGAGAACCTATAAAATCTCATCTAAAGTTCATCATTCCTCAGGCTCCATGTGCTTTGCAATATTCAACAATTGTTGAATAGTAATCAGTAAGTCTTGATGTGATTTGAAAAACCCTGGCTGGATTTTTTAAGAGAGCCGGCTGTGGTTTTTTGGCTCTCAATAGCCCATGCTTACAATCTTCCTGAAACAAGCCTTTGTTAATATACATGACACTGGTATTGCATTAATGCAACTGCACCCGTAGAGGTAATAGTGAGACACATTGCATACACAGCATAGTGTTCTGGATTGTTTCCCACTGATGTTGTGGGATGTTGGGGCCATTGCGAGCGTGGTCTTTGAACTCAGCCTTCCTCCATTGCTCCTGCCAATGGAGCTATGCTACTGTTAAGGCAAAAGTAGGAAAGTACCCTTCACAGGAGGGAAGAATTTAGGCAAGACTTCAGCAAGATGGCAATGAAATGTGTGATAAGGAAAGATAGGAGTAATACTTGGCATCAGTGTAACCTATGTACAATCATTGTCTCTTTGGCTTCAAATAAGATTCATCAGGTTGGCTGGAAGAGGCTGCTGACAAGCCTATACACAGTAGCTAAGGAAGTCTCATCTTCATAAAATGCCTCTAAATGAAGGACTGCAGAAGTGCAATGGCAAACATTCACAAGACCACTGTAAGTATGGAAAAGCAGTTCTTTATGTCATATCAGAAGAGAGGCTAATCTAGTGTTGAAAGGTAACCAGTTAGGACACAGTTTAAAATTTAAAGAAGAAATGTTCTGATTTCAGACAGGATAGCTGGGCTCTAAACCAGACACATCTATGACAGCAATTTCTGTCGTCCTCGCCACGTCCCTCGCCCACGAGGGAAGAGGAAGTTAAGCTACGAATCTGACATGCTTTCATTTGTTGTTTTGCTGATCTTCGACAAAGACACCCTGATGCAAGTGCTAATAATCCTGCGTGATGATCATAATTTCACTGAAACTTCTTTTAACAATGTGTTTTGGCTCCTTAGGTGAGTGCTCTTTACTTGCTTTGTTTTGTTTATAGTTAGTCACCTGTAATTCTTGAGCTGGATTTAAAAAAACTTCTCACATATCCACCTCAAATAGACTTGTATGAGAGACAAGGAGGATGTTAACTATGTCTTCATAATGCTGAAATCAAAATTAAAATGTGTGGGGAATCAAAAAGCATTTTCACAAAATGATTGTTGTAGAAAAAGCGTAGAGGAAAAGATCTTACACTTCAACACCCGGAAGGATGCTAGGTTAATGCAAGCACCGTTTCTCTTAGACCTTCAGACTTGAATATTTATTGTGACAAACACTGAATGTAGAATTTTAAAACGTTAAGGAGGTTTTCTTCTAGATCACATAGATACTGAAATACAAAGCAGATAAGGTTTCATGTTTCTTATTCAATACAAATTGCACTGGATAATACTGAAGGCATTCAATATAAATAAAAAAACGGAACAAAAGAGAGGGAGAGATTAAAAGATTAAGCAAGGGCAAAAGGATGTTTTCAGTGATGTTTTTCAGAAAGACAGTAAGGTGACAAGATGGAAACGTAGCACAGCCTGTAGCACAACTGTATTTTAAACGACAAACCAAATGAACAGAAAAACTGAAATTAGTGATCAGTTCTTTGGCACTTGAACAGCTTCTAAGTTGTCATTTACACACTACAACAATTCTTTCCCTTATTTTTTCTGCTGTTTATTACCCCCATGCTGTCCATGTTGTTCTCTGCAAGTTGTTGAGTGCTGCATTGTGGAAAAAAGAGAGGTGCCTAACTCCTTTAGGTATGATAAATATGTGGCTTTTTCTAAGGGCAACAGAAAAAATTTTATTTGCATAATTCTGATAAAACTTACCAGATGCCATTTCAGGACCAGATAGGGGCAAAATCATACCATTACTTATATGTTGGTGTGAAATGTGCCTGAGTTACAAACAGGATAAAATTCGGAAGAAAACCATGCAGTTTACTCTCATTATGAGTAGTTCCTCACTTTAACAGTATAAATGCTAGAAAAAGGATATGATAATTCTTCATGCAGCATATGAAACTAATGGTCTCAGCAGTCATGGGGATAGATTTTATAGGATTAGCACTTCTGTGATAAGCATCAATGTCATTAGAATTAAAAAAAAAAAAGCTATCTGATATCCACACAGTGGTTTCACTTCAGAAGAAAATATTTTGTACAGTGTTGCACAATATCTCATGTAGATCACTTTGCGTGTGGACAGTGAGTGATAAAGAGATTCAAAGCAGGAAAGAGTAAAAAGTTTCCTCTGATACTGCCCGAGTCAGCCTTAGCTAAAAGCCAGGCAACAGACCTGATGAGACAACTGTGGTCTGAATGGCATATTGTATACTTATTAAACTAAGGAGGTGAATTTGATGCTATAAACTACTTGTCAGCAAAAACTTAATGAAAGAAGTTTAAATAAAATTAAAGAACCACCCCTAAAATGCTGTACTTTTGTCACTAATTAGAAGCAGTCCAGGACAAGAACTCCTACATGGTGACAAAAATTGTAGTGGATTTTTCTTTTGTCTTGATGAGTCTTTCACTCTTCACTGATGAATCATTCTGAATGACTCCTTTTGGTCATTCTTTATGTGGCAGATAAAGTGTTTAATATGTTTCAGACTCAACCTCTATTATAAAAGTTTTTGTTGAAAATAAAAAATAAGTATATCAGCGAGTACACAGAAAATCTTCATTATTCACAAACAATGATGGGGAGGGCTTTAACACACCAGATTAAAAGTTTCCTTTAGCCAGAAAGTAATTGCCGTTGTTCAAGGGAGAAGTGGATAGTAACTGATCTTAAAAATTAATCTCATAATGATTTTACAATATTAGCATTATTTTAAATACTGTGATTGTAGACATTCCAGCTGTAATGTCACCTCTTTGCTGCTTTAATTTTTAAATCTGTGTGTATTTCTCCACTAGCTACAGGTCCCAATAATTTAACAGTCATCCAAACACCAACGAAAATACATCTATCAATTGGAGACTACACTGAAATTGCCTGTATTTGGGAAAAATCTGTTGTGAGGTATAGAGTAAGCTGGTATCTTGTTAATAAAGAGAACATCATCAGAACTATATCATCAAAACTTTTCTATGTATCCAACGTCACCCGTGAAAGCAAGGATGTGCTAGTGATAAAATCTGCCAATGTAAATGACACGGGATTTTACTACTGTGAGATAATTACTGAAATACCTTTCTGTAAGAAAGTTTGTGGAAATGGGACGACAGTGATTGTTGAAGAGAAAGGTAAGCTAGCAAGAGCATATGCGTGCCATTTAACTTGTCATCGTAAAGATTCTTCAGTTTGAACTATTTTATACATTTCCTCCCTCTCCCACATCCCTCCCCCAACGCTGTGGATTTCAGGATGAATGAGACAAACACAGAGAGGACCAGAACAACTCTTAATGACAATTGACGTAAGCTCTCTACCTTAATACCCCCAGTGTGAAGTGTTTGTTTTCTTCTGTAAGGGTTTGCTAAGAGGAATTATTAGTTAAGGTTTACAAAAAAGCTGTGCATCAGCTGTGTATTTCACAAAAGACCCAAACGCAATTCCTTCTCAGAAGGGATTTGGTAGGCTAGATGTGAGACAGTGAATGAATTTGCCTTGTGGTAAGGAGTGGCTGAAACAATCACATGGTTAGTCTGTTCAGTGGTATGTACCCTTTACTAACCATTTGATCTTTTTATTACAAGTTCTTAATAAAAAGTGGGAGATAAATCAATATAGAAGATAGAGCAGTATGGGCTGACAGAACATTTTTATTTTTGTTATGACAAAATGTTTTATATAGGCTGTGTCTCCTTATTTTATTATAGTCGTATGGTAACCTTTACAGGGGAGCAATTTAAGGTCCCAATTCTGAATTAAGCATTGAAAAGCATTAATACAATGAGTATTCAAACACAATTGAATTTTTCAGCAATAGGAGTGAGGTATATTTCACCTTCAATTATGAAAAGAATGTGACATACCTAGAAAACAATCTACCTCACTTCTGTTACACAACTGTTTCAAGATACTATGCATCACTTCTTGAAGATGCTGATCTCTGCCTCTCTCTTCCTACCTCTCAGCTGTAGAAAAAGTCTAGGGGACTAGCTCTGACTAAACCTTTAACATTATCAAACATCACTCATACATCGACTGGTCAAGTCACGGGAAGTAACTTTCCATTCATCCAGCACAGTCCAGTTTTGGACACTATTTTACACTATTGGCCAACTGGTAGTCCAAAGGGAGGCACAAAAATGATCAAAGATTTAGAAAACATCAGTGGCAGAGAATGAATGAAGTGTTCAAAATGGGGGGAAATGAATGTAAAAGGCTGATAAAGAGTTAAAATAATCTGAGCTCCTAAAATGAGTTAAGTGATCTGATCTCTTACTTGGTCAAGTAGTAATAGCCTTGAAGTACAAGCAGAAAAGACTCAGATTAGACACTGAGGGGACAAAACTGCCAAACTGCAGGAGCTATAGGAGGGATTGATGTTACTGTTCATCAGGCACGCATCCCTCAGGAATGGTGAAGTATAGATGACCTTGCACTTGGGTGGGGGGGTGGACTGATTCACTCCTGAAGTCACTTTTAATTTTAGGTTTTTGGTGGTGGTTTTTGGTTTTTTTTTTTTGCTATCGTGTTGTTCTTCTATTGTATCTTTGAATAGTACATAACTTCATTTGAAATATATAATTGCAGAAGCTCACGCATTGAAAAAGAGAGATTTGGCAATATGGGCCATCATTCCTTTCTTAGTGGCAGTGGGAAGCTTGTGTCTTTGCTACAAAAAGAAACAGCAGTCAAAACTTTCTGGTGAGTGCCGATATTTCCATTAACACATACTTTCTAAGTTAGATGTTTGTTTTCAGATGGCTGGACAGGTGCATTTAAGAGGCATCACTAAGAGGAATTTCAAYGTATAACTTTTGCTCACCTGGTCCCGATCTGCTAGGGGCACCTTAAGCTGAGAGTAGGGATCAAATGGCACAGCTTGTAGTTCAAGTGAGCGTTCTTGCACCCACTTGCCTCCATTATTTATCTTTCCAGAAAGAATGATCACTTAGACTGACCTGTCTAGGATATCAAAGGAATATCAATTCTGATAATTTCTTAGCAGACCGAAAAAGTGAGGAGCCAGAACTTTGTTCTGCATAATGGTCTTACTCTAGGTAGTGACACCTGGAAGTGACATCTGAAAGATCTGACTTTGGGGACTTTGTTCTGAGCTATGTTTTTAAGCTGTGAATTTTTTTAACTAATTATTAATTTTTGTTTGTTGCAAAATCCTGAAATGAAGGATGGAAGAAGTCACAAGAAAAAACAGTGAATGGCAAGGGTACAGGACAAGTGTAAATGTAGGGCATCTGTGGGTGGTGGGTACAGACCAGTGACGTATAACCTAAGGCAGCCTCTTAAGTAACTGTAGCATGAGTATTATGGTTGCAATGTGAGGCTTACTCAGCTTGTGAGCTGTCAGGGATATAGGTGGAATATCTGACTTGAGATGCAATTCAACTTGCAGATTAAAAAAGCAGGGGGAGGGGATTTAGGCAAGTGAAAGCTCCTACTTCAGTCACTGGAGTTGACACAGGCATGGATCTTGAGACCTCTGTGTGAACTGACCCGTTGTAGGTGTCTACTTAAGGGTGAGCCGATCAGTTCTCTTGATCACTTTCCATGGCACAAACTCTGTTGACCAGATCTCTATCGCCTGAGGGGTGTTTAGAAACCTGAAGGTAGCTCTTTCCATCTGCAAGCTGAATACCGTTCCGGTGCCTGTCATCAAGACTAGCTACACAAGAGTTCTGCACTCTTCATTTCAGAGCTTTACAGAGCTCTGGTAGAGTACCAGTGTGACTCTGGAAATGGACAGTAAGCAAGCAGTGACTGTAACTTGGTTTGTGCTAAGGTTCTGCACAGCCTCCTGTGCCGGCAGGAAGACATCAGGAGGAGCAGATGCTCGAAGTTGCAGAACTTCATGGGAGAAATGAATCCACCAACGAAGCAGCTGAGGAAAACTCATCATGTAATTCTGCTGAATGGGTAAGTGGCTTATAAAAAGACTCTTGCTATGAGAGAAGGACTTTCAAAATGAGGCACTGGGGAGCGCGCTGAACAGAAAGCACGCAACAAGCTGCTGTTCCTAGGACGGCATCTTACTACACATGAAAAAGGTTTAAAGCAAAAAAAAAAAAAGTTTTCTTGCAAGCGACAACACTCAGAAATTAAGAAAAAAGATATTTAGATAGTAGGAAAGTATTGGATTCTGTTGTTATACTTAATGACACTCTAAAATTGCCTGGAGAAGAGGGCAGCAAAAAGTGGAGAATATCAATATAGAGACTGAGTGAAAGAAGTGTAGAAGAAGTAAAAAATGGCAATAAAGTCCCTTTACATATAATTGTATATCAACCTCAAGGGGCTTAGACCAGCTTCAGCTCATAGGGCCATTGGAGCAGGCAACACTTGCTGAGAACAGGTAGCAGATTTCAGGCAAGCTCCTTTTTCCAGGCAGTTATTAATCTTTTAATTACATTAAAACATAAAGTGGGCAAGGGAAAGAAGCCCTAATTTAACTCTTGCATAGGCAGGCGCAACTTCCATTACAATCAGCTGGACAGGCTTGGACAAGCCACACAGAGATTGTATGTAGATTCCCACTGAAGCTAAGAGACTTGCTTTTACAGGAGATATCGTAGTAGAAAATTTTAAAAATACAAGGCATGAGATGGTCTGGTCATAGTAATAAAATATCCTAATTACTAGCTATAAATGGATAACTCTTCTACTTGTTAATATTTAATGAAGATGTAAGAAAACAAGGTTGAGAATGAGAAAGCAAGCATCAGAGGTGGTGCAGAGTGAAGAGTTCATTAGTAGCCATTAACTGCTCAGGGTTTGTATGAACAACAAGACTCATCCAGAGGATGTGTGAATACAATTCTAAAAGGTCGTTTGTTGTTGCTTTACAGTTTAGCAGCTGTTAGCCACAGTGACATGTCATGATATAGGTTCAGTGTTTTCTTTCATGTAACAGACCTTTTTGCTATTTTAATGAAAGCAGAAAGAGTGATTTCATAGTGGTATCACTTTAAATGTTAAAGCATAATTGGATCTTATAAATCATTCAAGAGATCCAGTTGATTAGTAAAGCCAGTACATACGATGTGCATGGACACTATATTTCAAATTAAGCTAGCAGCAGTGAGCAAATACTATGGTGTCTCTGGAGCTGCACTCATTGCCTTTCAATTGTGTTGCAGAACGTGATTGGTTTAATTTAATATTTTTTTGTCTGTTTGTGCAAAAGTAAGTCTCTAAAAAGTTCATACTAGTTTTTTACGTTGCTTACACTTTTTTTTTTTTTTAAGCTTGGAAATTTGCTGTACATTCTGGGTAGGTTTGGGCACCATGTCTAGAACAGCGAACGTGAAGGTTCTGTATGCCTCTGCAAGGCTATTTACAGTCTCCAATTTATGACATTTTTTTTTTCCCAGTTCTTGGGGTTGCAAAGGCAATCTTGTATCACAGAACTTGAATCAAGGCATGGATTTTATTCTCACCTGTATCATATGTCATAACTACGCTGAGCAATTAGGTCAGGTGGCAACATGTAGCTCCAAGTATCTAAGTTAGCTTAACCTGAGAGTGAATATCCCCGTGGCAAAGCTGGCCACTGTAGTTGTGCTTTTATTATATAGCACTTGTCTCTCTCTCTCTGGAGATTCATCCCATATTTCCTGAGTTGAGATGCTCAGGGAGTGTTTCCCAGTTTTGCCAGCTGCAGGGGAATTTGGCCCTTGAGGGAATTCTTGGAGCAGTTGATGATTTTTTCATTGCAAAGTTCGCCAGGTTCCAGCCCAAATCTAAGCACTGCTGTAGCATTAATGCAAACTTCCAGCTCATGGAACCACACATAAACACACTCCTGTGGGGCTCTGGTTGTGCAAAAAGTCATAGAAGCATGATCCAGATTAGTTGGCCATACCTACCATGCCTCCGGTTTGACATTCAGCCAGCAGGTACCTCTCTCTGTTCTGAACATGGGTCACTAAAACAAAAATAGTAATCCYCCATAGTAAAGTACAAGTGTGAAGACAAAAAGCTACTACTTCATGACTTCCACCTTTTTATTGTTTTATGCCATGTCAGCTTGAGAATTTGATTTGATATGTCTGTAAGAACAGGCCTTTGTGCACATTTCAGGGAGATCTTTAATTTTCAGATTTTGCTAAAGGACTTACCTGAAGATCCCAAATCCTACATGGCTTAGGAAATGAAAACAGGATGATTTTTGCACAGTCCAGGATAACACCTGAATACCTCAGCAGTGTGCTAGTTTACTGCATCAAAAGAGCATCCATCCAGAAGGAACAGTGTGATAAAGCTTTTTGGAAATATTGGAGTTTAAGGGGATAAAAAAGCTTTGCCATTTCAGATTTCATAGAACCTGGTTTACACTGGAACGTGACCTCTTTGGTATTCTAAATAAGTACTTTGTGCCTGGTACCTAATTAACTAAGAGAATTGAATCCAAACATAGGAAGATTTTGCCTTTCAATGTTAGTACTGAGACACTCTTTCCCTCTGAAATTCTAACTCCATGGCCCATGTTTCTCTCTGTTCCCTCAGGCTTTGCTAGATGCTGTGTCTTGGGTAGAAGTTCATTTTAAATAGACTTTATGGGTAAAAGTTATTTTGACTGGAGTTTTCTTTGCTTTTTAAGGCTGTGTCTACACTTTATGAATCACTTGATTCTTTTTTGCAATGAATCAAGAAGAAAAGATGACAAATCCACTGTGACTGTTGTATCCAATGCAGCAGATGAGCAAATCCCACAAACTAGGGCCGCTGAGATGTCTAGAACGAGACAAGGATCTGCTGTCTACTTTGACATTCAGAACTAAAAGGACAACCTCATAAACAAAATATGGCTAAATAACTATGAAACTGAAAACAATATGATAATTTGCTGCTGAAGGATGGATTACATGAGTTTCCTGTCACAAGCGTGTCAGTGGGACAATATACAAGAAAAAAGGTTGGTTCCAAGTAGTCTCTGAATGTTTTGTCACTAACAAAACACTGTAAGGAGTCTGCATTTGGAGGTAWGTCATTTTAGAAGACTGTCTTCAACTCTTCCCCCCCCGTCCAGAAATAATAAAGGGTGTATTATCATACTTTGAAAAATCTTCTGTACTGAACAACATTCTCCAACAAAAGCATTTCTTCAGGCAGCCCATGTATAAATAGCAGAAGGTAGAGAAAAAATGTACATGGCGGTAATCATTTGACCAAATAGACAGAACTACACATAGGATGGAGTCTGATCTCTGAACCTATCATCAGTGCTGACCACATCATAGCCAGAGTGGTATGCCAGAAAGGATTATATTCCTGTGGAAAGGGATTGTTAGTGTTAATTCATTCACACAATAGGAAAAGTCTTCCAGAGAAGGTAGTCTCCTATGCACAATGAAATACTAGGTTTAAATGAAGCTATACATATTATTGTTATCTATAATTATTGTCTAACTGGTGGAGGAGGGGTGCTTGGAAGAGATGGGAGTGTTAACACTTGTTCCACTTTTGCCAGCTCTAAAACTTTAAAAAAAATCACTGAAGAAAAATCAAAACTGAAAATGTAAGTAAAACCTGGCTTCCAAGGTCTGAACAGAGGTGAAGAGTGTTGACAGCAAAGCTCATGGCAGTTGTCCAAGGACTGCTGAATAMTAAGAGCAGATATCTGAAATGTGAATGTATTTATGTACCAGGGTTATTTCGTCTTCTATTAAAGTTTTTTCAGAGCTTTACTGGAGGTTAGATCATCTTCTCAGCAAAGCAGGGAGAAATGACTTCACTGCTCAAGAGGTTTGTTACAGCTTGTATGTGGGCAGCGCAGTAGACACAGACTAGCTTTCCCAGACCCCTTAAAAACAGTTTGCGTAGTCTAAATGTGTGACTGCCTTGCTACCCAATATTCTGTAATGAAATCTTTGAGGCCATACAGCATGGCTCGTGCTCTGGCTCTGTCTATGCTATAGTGACTACAGTTCACAAAGCTACCTCTCAAGTTACTGTAGCTCGGCTGTGGCTCACTGTTTGGTGTGGATCCTCTTTCCTGGGCTGTTCTGTAACCTGCCCCAAATGCCCTTCCACAGTGAATATAATGCTGTCCGAAATAGGCTGTAATCACTGCACTGTGAACATAACCTGTACAAGAGAAAATATTTGTTATAGTATATCTCATGATATTTTTGTATAAATCGAATAAAGCAAGAGGATTTTCTTGTCTTCCTTTTGAAGTTCAGTCACTTTAAAATCTTTGTCCTGAAACTCATGATTACAGATTTGTTTCCTTTATTGCATGGTGAAACACTGTCACGTGCCATATTCCTTTGAGGATCACAAATGAGACTCTGGATTTCCACAAACCCTGTAACTTTTCCCCTGTACAAGAAAGTCATAATCAGTAACAGGGATGATGACCTTCTGCCCAGGTCCCTGATCAAGGAAGCTCTCGGTTATGTACCAGCACTGTAAGTGAGCATGGTAAATTTTGGTCTTTCCATATATTACTGGTTATTTCTCTATTTAAGCACAATGAGGAGATGTAGAGTACTCAGGGAATTGTTAAAGGAAAATTACTAAATGAAGAGATTGCCACCAAGCCACAGTTTAATAGTCTCCAAATCATATTTTCATTACAACACTATTAATAAATTGTTGATTAAATGTGGTTCCTACTGGCAAAGAATGCTGCCATATTAACAGCTGCTCATATTTTGTATGCTAACATGGTAATTTCCAACATCTGGCAGTTGAAGACTACACTCAATTTATCATGACCTATTTTTATTGATGGCGGACAGTGGCTATGAGCCAGCAGAGTATTTTCAGAGCTCACGCTGGTTGTCCTACTCAGTCAACGAGAGTTTGACACCTATGCATCATGTATATCATCTCTGCTTCTGTACCACTTGGGAAGCACAAACCCTGATGAGGATTTTCCAGGGCAGGTAGACTTCTGCTTTTTCTTCTTCATGGTTATTTTGATAGCTTTAAAACAAAAAAGAGCTCTGTAATTAACCTCAGCACACATTCTAGTGTCCAGTATGATCTCAATTTTAACTCTCTGTTTAACTGTTCAGTATATAATGAAGCCCATCTGCCTAATAACAGAACTTGAAGAGAATCCTGGACCTTTGCTTCTAGCCAGTTTTGGTGGTTATTCCCTCTTGAACAGGCTGCTGCAAAGTGATGGTTCCATTCCCGTTTAATTTGAGGTTCAAACTCCTGTGTTAAGCACAGGCTAAAACACGCTGATTTAAGAGCGAGACTGGCACAATGTATTCTAAAGCCTCATATGTGTTCTGCTATGCTTTTAATGTCTCATCAATGTACTTGGCTTAGTCATAGTCCTACAAGTGAGGCTCCCTCTTTGTTTCTGTCACGCTCATGACCCTGGTCTGGAGAGCTAGTATAGTCAGCTTGAGACTATGGCCCTGAATTTTCTCTCTTCCTGCTCCATTGCACAATGATCCAAAGAGTTGCAGCTTAATTAATCTACCTAGTATTTAGGCAGCTACTCTTAGCAACTAGGTATGGATTATTTCAGTCTGACTTGCACCACACTTTTTTTCCAAGCCCTGGGTTGGGGTTCTTTCCTCTCATAGTATCTGTGGAAGAAGAGTATGGAGCAGGTATTCCTGGCTCCATTACATCAAGGATCCTTGGTAGCAGGCAGGATGATGAGGTGCCCCAACCAATGTACTGGCAAAATAGTCATGTTTGTGTGTGATGCTGTGCCTACTGTTCTTGTGCCTGATTTTTTTGTTTAGCTATCAGAACAGCAATGACATTTACTTGGTTGACTAAAATTTGTTTGAAACCTGATTTTATCTAAAGTGGTTTCTCTGTATTGCTGACATCAAGAACCACTGCAAAACTGCCACTATTCTCAAAAACTCAACAGCTACAGCCCAGGCTTAAATCGACATACGGATGTCTTCATTCAACTAGTTAAGAACACTCTCAGTTTAAAAACACTCCTCCATTAGGCAGGTGCAACTCTGGAGATAGGCTAGATCTATAGAGAAAGTCTGATCTATGCAAACAGGAAGGGTTTTGTTTGAATTGTAATTCTTGCCTAGTTCCTAGCATTGCTTGGGAAATAAAAGTTGAAATCAATACTTWGTCTGAGCTAAAATGTTTTTACCTGCTTCTCTATTAAAGACTGCGATCTTCAAATAGATCCCAAAGTTAAGGAAAAATACCACCCGAGGAGAAATTGAAGTGTGTCATGGGGTCCACAGGGTCCATGTTTCCACTAAACTAAAGGGGATGCTATGTTGGTTTTATTCTGCCTTGATGAACTGGACTTTCAAACCCAAATACAATTTCGTGTGCTGCATCTATTTCACCATCAGACTCCAAATCAAGATACATTGCCAGAGAGTAAATCTATAAGATGATCAGAATTTATTTTTGCCAACATGCTTGTCTTGGGTAGTTAAAATGAGGGTGGCTGTAAACGTTYTTTTTTAATTATTATTTCTTTTAATAAGCGGTCTTGTCTTGGTATTTTGTAAACAGGAAACTGCAAATACAACTGACAAACGAATATGCAGATCAAAAGAGCATTACCCAATTTCTCTGACCAAGAGAAAGGACAGGTGATAATGTATAAATGCTTCTCATTTTCTAAATAATGTGAAATACTGAGACGGGAGGAAGGATTTTGATGAACTACTACATTCTAGTGACAAGGCTTTGGCTAGGTTGCTGTGGCCTGGTGCTGGGCGCTGGTGGATTTTGCTGGCCAATAGGATGTGACACCAATTAATTCCTTGCCCTTTATCCAGAGGGGCCAGTTGGCAGGACTCAGCAACATCTTATACAGCCAGAGCTGCTCTTATCAAAGTTACTTCATAGCTTTGTCTCAGGAAGTATTCAACTCCACAGAGGTAGAGGAGTATAAAAAGGATAAGGCAGAGAGGGAGTAAGTGTTTAGCATTATTAGCAGCCTAAACACAGACAGAGGTTAGAGATATAACTAAACAACGTAAGGGTTCAAAATAACGAGGAGGAATGGGGTCTGTCACGTACATCTGCTCTGAAATGCTCTATGTTCTGTTACCTGCTGATGGGCTTGTCTTGTCCTAAAGCTGAATGATGGGCTCCGCGAGCCAGGAATGCTGTATCTGTACATTGCCTGGCATAACGGGATTGCAGTCCACGGCTGGGGCTCCTGAAACTGCTGTGGAAATAAATAATGAAAACAAGTAATAGGTATTGCTCCCTTTTTTACTTTATAGCTTTTAATTCTGGAAAGAGGAAAAACAGGATAAGCATCTCTAATGAAGACAGCAGAAAAAGGTCAGGTATTAAGGTGACAGACACTCCAAAAATACCAGTGGGCAGGTAGAGTTTGCTCAGATAGAATAACTCTCCTTTCTCAGTTTAGCAGCTGTACAATATTAAATACGATTTGTCCTTTTAGGCTTCTTTTTAAATACAGACTAAGCTTAACCTAAAGACTCTAGGTCTAATGTAAACAGGGCCTGCTATCGCACAAGAGAGGAAATGGAAAGAGTAGCTACCATTTCATTCAAGCTCTGCAGGGAAAAAATGAGCTGATTCCCTCTGGGTAGAAAGAATAACAACTGGTTTCTCATCTCGCCTTCAGATCTGCAGTGTGGTAGCAAAGTTATGTGAGCGGTGGGCCTGGGCGCTGAGCATGAGGACCTTAGACAGGCGCAGGCCGTTTCCGAGACACCATAACCAGTAGTCATCACACAAATGGCTACTCTATTAAATACACCCAGTAGGTAGTCCACCTAGATAGATTTAAACACATTTAAAAGATAAATTTTGGCCAAAATAATGCAACTCCTATATTTATATCCATGACCACATTTCCTCAACACACTCGGGCATCCTCTGGCTTGAGGTAAGAGTCCGTTCATGGGTGGGATCCCCCCTCCAAGTCAAGGACTCTCCCAGTTCAGTGCAGGTCTGTTTTTTATTTCCCTGTTTGTTGAAGGTCTTCTCTTTTTCTGACAAGTGAAACTTGAAGTTCAATTATCTGTTACAAAAGCATGCTCTGGTTCCCCTTTCCCACCCCACCTTTTGGTATTTCTGAGCCCAGCGTGCTCATTTGCTGCCCCGTTAACAATGACAGAACGATGTCAGTGTTTGCCTTCTGAAATAGCCCTACTTCTTATCAGTTGCGCTACGCCCCGTGATTACTTTCTGGAAACCAAAAGCAGCCAGCTCTGTGAAATGTGTGTGCCTGGGGAACTTCCACTCGATCAAATTGCCTTGTAAATCTTCCTGACCGTGTATATGGGTATCGCCTCACTTTACACACAGTTCTGTGATAGCAGGTCAGCCCTTCTCATTTCTTCAATGTATGCATAAATTAATATTTTAAAATGCAAAAAAAATATTTTTAGGGGGGATGCAAAGGTTTTTTCTTGATATGTTGCCTGCACGGACACTCAACACGAGGCAACTTTCTCTTAGGGGTTCCTTCCCTCTGAGAAAATGTTTTTGTACAATAAAGGAAAAAGAGTATTGCTTAGTTCATGAGAGCTTAACACAGCCAAATATTCCTCTCTGCATACAAAAGTCTTTTGAAAGCTTTCTTGGAATTGGCTCAGTCATTCTTGCGTGTCTTTACCTCTCTCTAACAAATAGGAACTTCCTTTAAAAGGTTCACTCAGTCTGTTTTAAAGTTTACAAAACAACCATCCTCTCTTGCAGCTCATTTCCTTTTCTTTTTTTTTCTTTCTTTTTTTCTCTTTCCTTTTCTTTTTCCTTTTCCTTTTTTCTTTTTCCTTTTTTCTTTTTCCTTTTTTCTTTTTTTTTCTTTTTTCTTTTCTCTTTTTTCCTTTCTTTTTCTTTGTCTTTTTTTCCTATTCTTTCTGACCATGCCATAGAACAACTTTCTACTATGCTCACCACAGCTCAGCATGATGGGCTTATATCTGAGTAGGATTTTATAAGTGTTAAGGCAGAGCAAATGACAGTTGGACTGCTTGTGAGATACTGGCTGAGGAATCACGGTACTTAGAAATCATGCCTACAGCACTTGAGTGGACAATATTCAGTTACCTCAGGGTGTGACCTCTCTTTCTGTCATTACAATAAAAAAAAAAAAAGTAGTCTTGGAAGCCTTAATATCATGAACTTTAAAACTGAAGTATAAAAAACCCTGTAAAGAATAACATTCAGGAAATTATTCAATCAAGGATTGAAAACTAGACAGAAGTATTTACACAGCAAATATTAATTTATTGGCTGTAATACATTCATTGATTTTGCAGTCTAATGTGGCTATGTCTAGTGCACTAATAAATATGTTTGAGCAGAGTCAATATACAATGATGAAAGTATGTTTCCCACGGTACAGCTTTGCCAGACGACAGTGTTATTACCCCAACTCTCAACTGAGAAAGTCACACAGCTGGTTAGCTGACCTTGGTCTTCTCCGTTCTACCTGCCTTTAAACTTCACTTAAACAGTATGTGAGCTTATTAATTGTGTTTGTGAAATATGTTTTAAGGATATTTTGAGAAGTAAATGACAATAAAGTAATGAAAACCTATAGCTATATAATTAACAGAACCTATACAGTGTGTCACTGAACATCACACTGTGCTTGTATGAACTCCTCTTCTGGCTATGCCTCATCAGGGCCTGCTTACTCTAATCTTTCAAACTGTTTTGCAAAACAATGTAGTAATTGCATCATTTAATCACTAGAGCTAAATAAATTCACCATGCATTGCGGAAATGAAATGACCTTTAAAAACTGTTAACCAGACTTAGAGCAAGTTTTCAGAAGCAGTGCAAAGGAAAACCTTGCTCTTCAGTAAGTAAAGTGTGTTGATACTCTAAGTTCAACAAACAATCCAGGACACTGGAAAATTTGAGGGTTTTGATAATTTTATCTCAGTGTGGAACATGCAATGCTTGTTTATGGTTCAGACGTTATCCTCTTGAGAGAAAAATAAAGTGCTTTTCGTAGTGCTGCCAAGATACAACTTAAGAAAAACAGCGAATTCGTCATTTCAGGTTGTGTTTCCTTCCTCCTGTGCTTCTTCCCTTCAGATACATAACAGATTTGTGGAAATTGTCAAAAAGTCCTTCTCATGTAACTTCCTGCACCTTTTGGAATAAGCTTGAAGAGATGATAAGSTCTAAGAAAAGTTTAACATTTCAGCTACCCCATTTCAGCTATTCAGCTGGCTGTGACACAAATGGCTCTTTAGAGTAGAGCTGATAAATGTATTTATTCAGACTTTTCCAAAACAGATGCTGCTGCAAAGACCATAGGACAAAATTTATTCTCTAAGAGAAAATCAGCACAAGGTCACACAAATCTCATGTAAGCCTGAATGTCTGGCCAAATGCCATAAAATTTGAGTATATCTGAATGGTGTTTGAAAATTATGTGTGTGACAGTCCACATTTGTATCACATAAAGAATTTAAACTTTTGGCCCAAGTTAGGAACAGCAAGACCTAATTCTGCATAAACCCTCAGTAAATACTCATCCAAGCTGTTGCCTATACCATTCTTTGAAGAAAGAAACCTGAAAGAAGCAAATAATGGATATTGTTAACATTAAAATAATATAAAATTTAAACAAGCCCACAGAAAATGGCTTATCTCACTGGGGAGCTGGGCAGGTAGGTTGGCATCAAAACACTGCTTGCTCTCCCGTGGGTGCTTCCTGTTTGTACTCTGTTTTTGCAAACAGTTGTAATAGTCTGTGCTTTGTGCACAGAACTGCTACTTTTAATGAAAAACAAATTATAAGAAAACATTTAAACAATACAAAAAGTGTGAATTGAAAAGTCTGAGCAGTACTGATGTGTGTGCATGTGCATGAATACAAATGTGACACATTAAAAAAAAAAAAGCCAAGCAGGCAGTGCTACCATGGTGACCTTTCAGTTTGCAGAAATTCAAGCCCTGTGGTTTATTTTGTGTTTCAGCACTTTTGGAGCCATCTTCTCAAAAATTGTGTGTCACCTTTGTTTGCAGAGGAAAATGGGTCAAGAATGAGGACACCTTTTCTGCCCAGTTACGTGGCAAGGGTGTGGACATACTGGCACATCCTGTTGACTGAAGCTGATGATCTCCCCCTCTGCCTTTTCGGGGCACTTTTTTTCCTTCTTCTGTATAACTAACACCGATGTTCGTCATTCAAAGTCATGAGAATGGGTGAAGCAGACGTTTTATTTTGTTAGGTTTTCCTTTAGAGGGAGGAATTGATTTTTCTTTAATGGCCATGTTTAATATTCATGTTACAGATATATATCAGAAAAGGACAAAGAAATGTTCCTGGCACTTGACGCACCAGTGACTGCTGTGGTGTGTGTATGCAAACACCAGATGATGTTCATAGCTAACAAGGGCCAGTTGTTTGCTCTCTTCTTGTTCCTTCTTCTGAAGGAACCCCACAGGTTTCAACATGCACTTCAATGTAAAAACTTCAAACTTTACTTAAACCCCTTACCCACTTAATGCAAATCAGTTGCAACTGTGTCATCGGGTTGAAGTCACAGGAACAAATAGTTCTCATGAACTGTTTGAATAAAGCGTACAGCCTGAGATCTTGCCGTGATTTTCTGGGAAATGCAAAATCCCTTGTTGGAGAATGTAAGATGGAAAATCATGGGGGTTTTGTTTCAGAAAGGTACTAGATTTCCATGTACTTGTGATGTGTAGTCTTGCTCTGAGATGTTGTAGATGTTACAGGACAGATTTTGCCTGGGGAGCAGGTGGCTATAGACGTCTCGGAGAAAGGAGTTTAATTTTTAAAATTTTTCTCAATTAAAAACCGTTTTTTGCTAACTTGTCTATAGCATAACATGAGTGGAAACTTATCTTCAAGCACGCAGAGGTATGTCCAAAGACATCCAAACTCAGGTTTAATTTTGGGAATCCATAGTCAGGGTCTTCTACAGAAAACACTGCACGCTGGGGTCCCTCAGCATTATTCATGCATGATGCCCTAGTTTTGATAGGTTCCCCCAAATAATTTGCTCAGAGTGTGCCCACTCTGCAGACTCTAGTGTAGATGTAACTCACCTTAAATGAGCTTCTCCAGGTCTAGCATAGCCACCTGGAGTTTGCCAGAGGCCAAGTTACCCTGCTGCTTGGCCAGAAATTTTAACTTGTTCAAAACTCAGTGTAGCTGTAGCTGATCAGCTTCCATCACCTGAGCTAACACTGTCCATGTACCGCTCAGCTCCCAGCGCAGACCCTCAAACAGCTCTGCTGTGTGTAGATGTGGGTCCAGTGTGTCTGGCATTTTAATGATGGGGGACTACGGTTTTCAAGCGAATCACAAAGTTCATCAGAAGCCACAGAGGACCACAGGACTTCAAAGTGACCTTTTGTTTTCAGTACAGTCCATTTTATTGCAAGGTTTGACGCTGCATAGGGTCAATAACAAGTTATTTCACTGCAGATCAAGATAGATTTTGATACTGGCTGTTTGCTCAAGTATCAGATTTATTCCTTCAGATATCCCCATCTGAGCAAGTTCTTTGTGGAGCGGCTCTGCAAGGCTCCCTTTACTGGCCCTGGAGAGATGTTGGTTCATCAGACCTGTTTCAGACATCCACTTTGGCTGGAGCGCAAGCCCAGGGGGACTAAGTTAGCTGTCTGCATTGCAGACCCCTGCTTTTGATCCAGTGAATCCCTCCTCCAGTGTGTGCTAATGAGCCATCTGGTCTGCRGCAAGGTCCTCTGCATGGCAGGGAGGGCAGTCTGTGTCTGCTCTTGGCTCAGCACAGGCAGCAACTCGCAGAGCCCYTAACCATGGCAGTGAAGAAGTGAGATGCTCCTCTTCCTCCTGAGCAGGCTAGCATACACTCTGCCGAAGCTGGGCTATCAACCCTCTGCTCAGATGGGGATATCTGAAGGAACAAATCTGATTCTTGAGCAAACAGCCAGTATCAAAATCTGATTTTCGTTTGTTAGTCACACTGTGTATCTTGAAGGAGAGGCTGGTTTCTACTGGGGAGCAAATGGTTGTACCAGCCACACCAGGGTGATAAAGCTCGAGTTTTGAATAGCTGTCAGCACAGAGGCGTGTACTCCAAGCAGTGCTCAGGCACGGATGTTTGCTGAGGGATAACTGTCCCTCTGGTGTGCCACCATTGATTGGATGGGAGAGTTGCATAAAGCACCTCAGCGTAAGACCAGTCTCCATCCTCCGAGAGAGCCCTGAGGCTGTTCCTGTTCAGAAGAAAGCCGGACTCCAGCAGCAACATGTCTCAGCTGGAAACTGCGATGGGAATGACCATTGCTGTCTTTGACAAGTATGCAAAGACTGATGGCAACAGGCAAACCCTGACCAAAGCAGAACTAAAGACCCTCCTGGAAAAAGAGCTCCCAAACTTCCTCTCGGTAAGAGAACAGCACAGCATCATTTCTGTGTAGCGGGTGCGAGGGCTGCCTGCAGACACAGGTTTTAGTACATTATAGGGGAAATTACATCCGGAAATATGCAATGGTTTGTAGAGAAATTTTAAATAAAAAAGTCTTTGCACATACTGTGTAAAACTGATTCTAATATTCAGGGCCATTCCCTGTTTACTAAATTCATCACTTGAGTTATCGGGACAATGGCTTCGAAATAGATTGGGTTTCATCTTCAGAATTCACCAACTACTTCTGTTTATCCCTGGATTTATCAGCTCACGTCATGTCACAACTGCTGTGAAGGTACTTACGTTGTCGGCAATTGAAGATCTTGATTGCAGATGGGGAATCTCTCTAAATATTTATACACTTACTTTTTCTAGGTATTTATACTACATACTCAGTATGCACATCAAAATGATGCATAAACAAGAACAACAGATGAACTCAGAGCAAACTGTTTTGCATTTGTCTTTAATAGTAAAAGAAAGACCTGAAAAAGTATTTTACAACATAGATTTGTATGTAATCATCAGGTGCATTTAAGTAGGTTTTTTATATATATATATATATATATATATATATAAAAATAAAATTTCTCTTAGTAGGTATTCAAAATGCTTAATATATTCTAGTAAAAGCTTTAGCTGCCTGGGAGACAAAATGCTTTTCATTTTCGATTGTTTTTTATTTGCTTCCTTTCACTAAAAATCCAGAAAACACTTTTAAATGTCTTGTTCTTTCCACACAGGAGTAATGTTTATCTATCTGTACAGTTATTATTCTTAATTGCAAAAGCCTAGAACCAAATGTTCCAAATGTGGCTACCACTTTTTGTATCCAGCATAATTCAATTTTTTAACAACTATTTCAGGGCACTGCAGCCAGGGTACTTGATACAATTTAGTATCTTTCCATGCAAGCTATGTGAAATCACCGTATGAAATCCATGCCTGCTGGATTTATGACTCACAAATGAAACACAGATGCAATATGCAGAATAAGAACCTGGATGGCTCTGGGGGGATAGATGAAAATGTCTCTGAAAAAAATCAGTAAAACAGATCAGTGGTTGTGACCCAACAGCGTCATAGGAAGCGTCCTGTTCCTGGTCACGGAGCTGTATGTTCCCTAGAGCACTTCCACATAAAGAAAAACAAAACCAACAACAAAACCACAATTCTAAGGGGGCATGGAAATCCCCCAGAAACTTGACACTTGGTCTAAATAAAGTTGGGGAGACACTGCGCTAGACAGCTACCAAATGGGATGATGCTCAAAGGTCGCTCCTGGCTACGTTTACTGACCAGGCACCACCTTTTCCAGTTCCCCACAGCTGCTTTTACTGGCTCTACTTATTTCCCGAAACTGCTGGAAAAACTGGAATTTTCCAGGAAGATAATTAGCTGAATGTCCTCTTATGTTCTAGTCTCCGTCTCCCTTTCCCATTTTACCTATTCTAGACAAAAAAAAAAAGCAAGCACAAAATAACATTTTACACCAGTACTTAAAATAAATTTAAACCAACAATGTCCTGTCTTGCAGACTAATAACTGCAAGAAAGAAACTGAGAATATAAGTCTGACTTCAGAAAAAAAGTTTTACTTGCATTTTCCTGACATTTATATCCATATTTTTTTATTTGCAAGAATGTTCTGGGAAACAGAGTCTTTTAAATACTCGTGTATATTTCTGTTCTTAGAATTGGTTATAGCTGACACAGCTCAGAACTATCTGGAAAGGTCTTGAAGCAATCAGAGGCAGAAACAAATCCACACCACAGGACTGAAGGATTGGACTCAGTTCTAAAGAGTTTCCAAAAAATAATTCCCACATGTGTGTTTCAGAAGTCATTCAGAGGCTAAAACTAGTTCATGTATTTCACTAAATAATTTAAAATATTCACTTATAAAATTAAAACTGATTGTAATTTGCAAAGTGAAAAGGAATAAAACCTTCCAGACACATTCATCAGTCAAATCTAGGGAACTGGTTCAATTTTTAGTGATTTTAAGAGTGCATATATTTAAAGTGAAACATGAAATTACAGAATGAGAAATTTAGTTAATTAGACCATGATCAAGAAATGCCATCAGATTTCAATTAAGGTAGTCATTATTTTAAATTCCTGGAAATTTTCCAAAAGTTTATATAATTTCTTTCGTGTATGATATCAGATTTGTTGTTTGTTTAGCTTCAACAAAATCCACATGGTTGTTTCCTACATTAGATAGGTCTCTACTGCCATCCCTTGTTTATTTTTAAAACTGCGTTTTCTAAAATCACTGGAGTTAATCAGTGCTGGGACTCAAGCCATAAAGCCCTCCTGTAAGCTACATTAGGGAAAAAAACCTTCTTTTTTTTATTTTGGCAAAATTTAAAAAAAAAAAAAAACCCAAAAAACCCTCTTTTTACTTGGACGGTGCCTCACTTAACATCAGCCTCGAGATGTACTGGTTCAGTCAGCCTGCCAGAATTATGGCAACTTAGAAAGAAAAAGATTTTTCTGATATTTTTCCCTGCCGTAACTCAAGCTCAGCATCACGCTTGCTTCAGGAGGTGCCTCCCCGGATGCCAGCTCCTGTGAGCAGCTTGTGCCGGGCACCAAGGCCAGAGGGAGCACTCGAAGCACTTTTGAGGCCGTTTGCATCTTTGCTGGGGTGGCAGTGCTTAATGAAGCTTAGAGCTGACATTTGCCCCAGGAATGCATCATTTTGCAGAACTGCAAACTGCCCGAGCGCCAGCCGAGCCTCTCCATGGAAGCGGATGGGGAACGCATGGCATTTAGTTCAGCTGGGTAATGGCCTCAGGGCTTTGCATTACACAGCTTAGCCGTGATAAATGTTGTTTTAAACGTAGAAAACATGCCTCTCCATGCCGGCGTGTGACCACAGCTCTCAGTGTAATACACCCGGCAGCACTCGCTTTCGGGGGGGGGATGTGCTCTCTGCCRCTGTGCGGAGGGTGGGAAGATGCAGGTCTGCGCCCGTGCCATGAGGGTGCCGGGACTCATGCTTGTCCCCACCATCACCCAGAGCCCCCCAACCTCTGCCTGTTCCCCACATGCCTGGGCCTGACCYCAGCAGCGGCATAAGTCCCTGCGGGAAGGACGTGCTTTTCAGGCAGCCGGAGGAGATGTGCAGCTCCCACCGAGACAGGCAGGTGGAGGTACGGCTCCCTGGGGACGTGGCCCGCGTCCCGTGCTGGGCGCTGAGCAGTTGTCTCAGCCAAACGCGGTGCAAAGGAACTCACGGCTTTATACCCAGAGATATAATGCACAAAACAAGCTAAGAGAACTAAAAAAAAGGTCTTGCTAGCAGAAAATGTGATAACCTGACCCTCCAGGCAGGCCTATGGCAAGGCTGCGTGCAGGAGCCGTTACACCTCCACACACCCCCACGGAAAGGTACAATGTGCCCGAGCTGGCGACAGCCTCACACTACCCGGGTGCCCCCCCGCATGCCTCGGCGAGGGCCCGGAGCCCCACCAGCGCCCTTGTTTGGGGTACAGGTAGTTATGATGCTGCGTTAGGGCTTGTGCCGCCTCTCACCTCAACCTGCTCTGTTTCTTTTGCAGTCAGGGAAGGACAAGGACGCCATTGATAAGGTCTTCAAGAACCTGGATGAAAACGGCGATTCCCAAGTGGACTTCAAAGAATTTGTCATCTTTGTGGCAGCTCTGACTTGCTGCTGTCACAAATATTTTGAGCAGAAAGCAGACAAGTAATTGTCGAACTGCTCGCAAGAAGCCATCTTTGCCTGTGCTCCACATGCTAGTGGTATGGATCCCTTCATTCCTTCCATGTACTGCCATGCAGTTTACAAGCATGCTGGGCTGTAATAAATCCTACTGTGCTTACTTCCCTGTCTTGAATTTTAATTTCTGCTCCTTTGTGGAAGAGCCTGGGTTTAATGGCTCCCACTAACTCATACTGAGTAGTTTCTCTCTTCCTCTGCTTTTTAAAATTCTGTTCTTAGCCAAAAGGCTTAATATTCATCCCAGCACAGAGGCCGCACAAGGGTAAATGCTGCCGGAGCCATGAGTCAGCTGGAGGCTGCTTTTATGCAGCAGCATCTCTGGGATGCAGCTTGCCGAGCTTCAGCTGACGGAGGCTGCAGCCTAAATCTGATCCACGCATGTGCCACCGCGGCTGTACGGGACGGGTCTCACTGGGGCCGCCTTTGAGCCTCTTTGTACCCCCAGCTGTGTGCTTGTTGCAGGGCTACCATGCAGGCTCCTTCCTGGTAAAAAAAAACCCGAAAACAAACAAACAAACCAATCCCAACACCCTTCCCCAAAAACAACCACCTTTTTTTTTCAGGATGGAGGATTCTGTGCAATTTTACATGCTGGTGAACCATCTCACCCAGCTCATATGGGTTTACTTCCTATAACATGATAAGGCTTTTGTACCAATATAATATTACTATACCATTGGCAATGTAGGTAGGGTTGCACACTATAACCATTTTATTTTAAATAAATTTAAATACTCCCCAAATAGCATGCCATAATATTTTTGTGTGAAGCGATACTAATGACAGCAGTTCTTGCTTCTGTACCTGAAAAACATCCGTGTGGAGAAGCGGAAGAGTTTGCTTTCAGTGGAGCGGGCAACAGACATCAGCTGTGACTGCAGCTGGAGCAAGACTGAACCAAGCGCTATTTTGGAGCACGCTGCAGGTGAGCATCCCAGCGCAAACTGCAAAAACAGCATTTTTAGTTCCTTTAGCTTCAGAATGGTCCTGTTTGGTGCTATTCCCATCTTATGCCAAAAGCCAAGCATTCCCTGTCCTACCACGTGTACAAATGTGCTGGGCAGGTGAGGCACTGTGCCTCCATGTGCAGCAGCACAACTTCTCTGCACAGTGCTCCAGCTCCAGCCACGGGAGATCACGCTGCACAGCCAACAAGAGCTCTGTAGCTGCAGAGCACTGCTTTAACCGCAGAAACATTCTCCTCTTCCTGCTGCAGCCTGGTACAATGAGCTAACTGGCCAAGTCGCATACCTGGAGCTGGACCAAGAACTTAGTATCGCTGCGTTTCCCGAGTCTGAAGTTAAGCCACAGGTTCAACCCATTCATAATCATGTGTACGTACATATATGTTTAAGTGTATTCATCTTTTTCAAGATGAATTTTCATCTTTTGGAGCCTATTAGATTATTTCAGCCTGTTTTAAGCATTGCAGCTGTCCTTTCCTCTAGCTGTCTTTTGTTCCTTGGTTTGGCTGTATTGACTAAATGGACTAAACATCACTTAAAACTTTATTCCTAATACCAAGGGCGCAGTGTCCCAACGCACTTTACTGGATGTGACTGCTGGCTGCTTCGGGAAAGGCTCTGCTCTTCTTTGCCCCGCCACTGTTGGGTCGAATCAAGCAATCATGTCCAGGGGCTGGGCTTCCCTTGGTGAACATGGCTCCATCCCCACCAGAGCTGTCTAAACCCAGTAAGACCTCAGAGTCTCATGTCCCCCTCGCTACGTGTGGCTGGTGTACAGACCAGCACTGCACCTGGCATGGACACCCACAAAGGGGTCCCCCCACCCAAAAAGCATTAGAGCCACAACTGCTATGAGTGGAAGCAGCTGCTTGGTGCGGCTGCAARCTGTGCTGCAATGGGTGCCGTTAGCCTCTGGTCACCGTTAAATCAGACAGAGGCTGTACTTACTT
Source organism: Phoebastria nigripes (assembly GCA_035582835.1). Classification (NCBI taxonomy): domain Eukaryota; kingdom Metazoa; phylum Chordata; class Aves; order Procellariiformes; family Diomedeidae; genus Phoebastria; species Phoebastria nigripes. The sequence continues at coordinate 997,637 of JAYKAV010000023.1, forward strand.
AACATGTAACCAAAAACTAGTGAGTGTTGCCCGCACTCATGCCTTCTCCCTGGCACCTTGCTGAGAACAGATTCCCAGTTTAGCATGGACATACAACAAAAAACTAATGATCGGTTATTCCTCATTCTCTAACAGACTTCATATAGTATCTGTGCATGCAAGAGATCGCTCGAGAAAGAGGAAGCATGCAGCTGTGTGTCTGCCTGCGTGTGTGAGCATGTCTGTCCCCTACCGAAAGGGACGGCAGGGGTTTGTCCCCATTCCAGCATTGCTACAGACTGAGCTCTTGCAACCGACCATTTTGAGCAGGGGTCTGCCTTCTAGTCTCCAGATCCTTGTGGCACACAGCCATGCTGAACAACACTCAGAGGGTTGCTGAGTTCCTGGATGGCTGGAGATAAATTGCATCCCATGTATTACACTTGCAGAAGTAACATTACTTGCTTTATTGGCAACAGTAATATTTCTGTGCACTACCTGAGCAAGAAAACTACTAATCATGAAAATGTGCAAAATTCTTCCCAATCCAGGGATCCAAAATTAACCTTTTTTTCAGAGACTACTCCATGTTATTTCAGTTGTTTGAGATACCTTCACAGCTCTAATCCCGTATGTCCCTGCCTGACGACTGCTGTGCAGCTCGTCACCTGCAAGGGCTGGCAGATGCCAGTATCACATCCCTCGCTATTTTGTCAAGGCTGTAAATGAGCAAAGCACTCTCCTTATTGCAAAGGAAGTTGATTATAAATTACAGAGGTAAATTTCATATATTGCATATCTAGCTAGCTAGTGGTATAAACCATCCTCAGGTGAGGAAATGTAGGTGATGATACCTGTCACCAATTGATTGGTGTGTCCTAATTTTTTTTCAGTGTATTTTTCCTTTTCCAAGTTTAGCATTAGTGCATAAAAGATTTCCTCTGTGTTGCCTTGTAATATCCATCCTCACTGAAATTATTTTTTTTACCACTGTGTGGCACTAAATGCAGCCTTTTTACTACCCACTGAGCCCAAAATTCCATGTATCATTACTGAGACAGAATGTAAAGAATTTGTGTTAAGATTTAAAAATTTCAGAAACGTTCTTAACATCATGGCAATTTTCTCTCTGTATGCCCCACCTGCGTTTCACTGATCGCAGTGGAAGCAGCAGGAGCCGAGAGCCGTGCAGAGGCTCCATCTCTTGGGCTTTCGGTCAGGTTTAGCTGCAGCATCCCAGTTTCACCCTTGTGAGGGCTGTTTTCCATTTTTTGTAAACTGCACATCCCTTGTGCAATTTATTGTAGTATCGTTCTACACCCCATTGAGATTGCTTTTAAAACACATCTTTCAAAGAGCGTATTGGTGAAAAGCTCCTGTCTTGTCAGCCAAGAGATTCACCTTATTACTCCATTTTATCTATTGGATTTTTAAACCACACAGTTCAGCAGTGAGAGCTGTATAGCATCGTGAGCAATACTGTAATTTACCCCATATTTCACTCTTATTTCCTGAACTTCCTGCCCCCGGTGTCCAATACCCACACAATTTCACTCACTCTCTAATGCCTTTTTGCCCATTTTCCTGATTTTGTGCAGCTTTTATCTGTGCTCATAGGGCATTTGAAGATGTGGTTTACTCTGTTCATCTGCGGTTCTGCTCACAGCAGCACAAAGCTGCTTTGTAACCTCTCCACCTCCCAAAATGGGTACCAACCAACTGCAATGAGCTCAAGCACCCTCGCTTCCGTGAAGGCGAAGGAGTACCTGAGCTATCCCTCTCGCCACCAGTTCAAGTGTGCTGTGAAATGAGTGGGATGTTATTTTTCTCATTGTTCCTGCAGACCCCAATCCTGCAAACTCTTACACTTGTGTTTGACTCTCGTTAGGCCCCCTGTCCCACCGGTACCTGTGGGGACACCTGGAGAGCCCGAAGACCGTGCCCAGGAGCACATGGATGCTGTGTGCTGCTCTGCTAACCAGAGGGAGCTGTGCATGTTCAGAGCTGCAGAAAGAGGGGGAAGCAAAGGGGCCTGGGGTTTTTTTATCTTTCCCTGCAGATCTTTCAAACGCTGTAACTCAGTGATGAATATTCATTTCAATGTAGTACTGAAAATTCAACTGATGACACCTCAGAGAGAAAATGATCCAGGAATAAAAGAAATTAACATATAGCTCCCACCTTATCATAGAACAAAAGTGACTTTTCAGAATATATTATTTAACCTAAAAGCATTTCAGCAGAATCACTTTAATGTCTTTCAATCCACTAATTTTTTTTCCCAGTATTATTGATTTTTGTTATGAACACAGAGTTTACCCAGAATATACTGTGTATTTCCTTCCCTGGGTAAACTTTTGTCATTCAAGGTTCAAATTGCAGAGATGCTAGACCTGGTTTTATACCTACCATTTAATTCCAGCTCTTAGGCCTAAATGTATTGCGTAGAATGAAATAATTTAAGAAACAGTATAAGGCAGATGTAAGAGAAAGGAAAAGACAACATAAAGAACAGCTCAGCAAATATGAGCTAACAGTTGTGGGCAGGACATACTTGACTTATGTTAACAGAAAATAAGATATGGGAAAAGATACTATTAGCAAATGACAACATGGGAAATCATCATCTGTGATGAGTTTCAAATTAGGCAAGGCTTAAAGGCAGAGGTCAGAAAGTCAGCTAAGCAGCAAACCACCCAATAGGTATTTTTGTTATACAGAAAAAATATAAATTTGTATTAACAGTAGATACATTCTTTAGATGAAGATACTCCAGTATCTATAGTTGCCATTTTGAAATTTGGTGGGGTACTGTCAAGGCTCTTCAGTTTTCAAAATGACATTGAAATCTTTTTCCTGGTATATATACAGGAGAAAACAGGCATAACGTTACCTAACCCTGAAGTCACTTGTGGTCACTTATGTTGTGGTTTTACCTGGGAGGGTTCCTCATTATTTTACCTTCAAGTTCACCCAGTCAAGCATAGTGTTTATCTCCCCAGTAAACCCAGTTTGGGGCTGGAAACTGGGCATTTCTCTCCCCAGGCCCTCCAAGCATCCCACGCTAGCAACATGTACCTTCAACACTTGACCTACAGTGCCAAGATCAAGCTCTTTACAAAATACATTTTAGCTGCTGGTTTCCTTATAAAAGGTGGGTAGACGAGGAGGAGGAGATGCTACGTATCTTTTATGCAACAGTCTTACAGTCAAATGCTCCTGTAGGAGCTGGGAAATTGCGTTCAAACCTTTCCTCGGCTGAAACCCACACGCGCCGGCTGAGTGCACTAGATAGCAGGAGCCAGGGTGGCCGGAGGCCCAGGGTACCTGCCACCAGCTCCCTCCATCGCGTCAGAGACCGGTGAGGCTGAGGAGGACTGAAAAAGTGAGACTCTCAAGCATGAGAAGTAGCACATCTCTGTAGCCTGGTAGATGGACTATATGGCTGGCAATGCAGGTATCTGTCTCCCAGATACGCTATAAGGGCAAATTCTGTATTTTAATCAATAACTACTTAAAGCAAAATACACAGCCAGCATAACTGAAAAGATACTCTTTTCCAGCTAAGTTCCCAAGCTATCAAACAGTAGAGCTATGGTCACTGCTCTGGTCCTCTCTCTTGGACCATGTTCTCTGCAACAGGCTGAAAAGGTCGCAGCAGAGGATGGGAGGGAGCATTTCCTCCTCCTCCTCCTTATCCTCATCCTCCTCCTGCTCCGAGCAGCCAGTCAACCCTGTAAAATGGTATAAAACAGTGGGTGATGCTCAGYTCACCACCGGCAGAGTGAAAGTCCTGCCAGCACGTGTCCCCCCCCAAACTACTCAGCAGCGCTCGGGGAAGCTCTTAAATAAAAAAAAAAAAGCTGACTCCTGCTCAGATACCTGGAAGGAAAGATCGAGATACCTGTTTTGCTAAACATTCATGCAGGGTTCACAGCTGCAATGTTTGGAGGCGAGGTTTGGAGCTTGCCCGGTGTCCGCTGGGACATTGCCTGCTGCTGCCTGTGTGCATGCAGCTCCCCAACCGATGGACTCACGCTTTTGGGTCCCTCTCTGAGACACCCTTCCCACATGCTAGGAGCAGAGCCTTGGGGCTTAACACAGGTTTCTGCAGTCTACTCAGATCCACCCACCTGGAAATTAGTCATTCCAGCAGCTAATTGACTATGCTTTTGTACAGCTTTTTCAGGCCATTTTCTTCCCCAGACTCATTCCTTTTTTTTCCCCCTAGTCAATATTTTTTTTACTCCTGTGCCAACCTGAAAACCTCTGGGTCACAGCTCCATTCTGGAGGCTGCTCATTGTCTGAAGGGAGAGAAAACTCTTAATTTTTTTAAGGGCACAGCTCTGCTACTCTCCAACAGGTGATCAATAGGTGCACACACCATATTATGCTGCAGGACTAGGCACCAGAATATTCTATACATAGGTTTGATTTTGCCTAGTAAACTTTTCCATTATATCCAAATAAACGCACTGGGTTTTTTTGCCTCGAGATTTTCTAGCTTCCTATTTAGATGTAATTGCCAATAACATTTTCTTTTGTTTTATGACAGGCAGAAGTAGGTCTCTAAAGTATTAGGTAGTTATTGACTGTGGCATTCAGAAAGAACAAAAGGTTCCTGAAAAGAAATGGATAAGAAAGCTGAGCAGAGATGTGCTGCCAGAGCCAGGAACTTCCTCTCCAGGATGTGAGTACAAGCACAGAGAGACTGAACCAACCTGCAGGTCACTGCCACAGTTTTAGCCTTGCTACCTAAAAGGGTTTCAGTCTGATGAAGGCTTGAAATCCCAGCATTGTGGGTTTGCTTTGGAACCATTTTAATGTTCAAATATTTATTTTCCCTTAGTGCCTCTAAATCCTTGTTACAGTTATTACAGCTCCCTTCTTCCTCCTCATTTCCAAACCCTACTCTGTAATTTAAGTCTGTGACGCTTTGACCAAGTAGTTTCAGATGAAGATGTTCTGGAAGCCACCGATACATCACAAAAGTCAATTTTGTGTTTCTGAATTAACTTCCTCACCTATGCTGACCTCCGCCAGTTCAGTCTCCCCATACTCTCCATGAGATTTCATATCCGTCAGAGTAAGTTAATAGGTTTAAAAGGCTGAACAGTAAAACCCGCAGAAGAAGTAAAAGGCCAAAGACCCTGTGCCCTCTGCTGCTCTTTCTGCAGGTACTAAGCGGGCTGTCTGAAATGAATATTCAATCTCCCATGACAAAAATAACCTCTTCTTCCCTATCACTGACTTCCCAAATGAAACAGCTGGGAGAAAGAGAAAGCCCAGAGCTGCAGCTGTAGGGAAGCTAGAAAGGATCTAAAGCAAATAATAAATCTCAAGTAAATCAGGGACGATGCTAGGTTTGTCCTCTGAGGGCTCTGTAGTCGGAGGCAAAGACGCGTGCCTTGCCTGGGGCTCAGCCTGGGGCTGGGGCTGGGAGAAAGGGAAAGCCCAGAGCTGCAGTTTTAGGGTGCTGGAAAGCATCTTCCAGAGCTAACTCAGGGCTGCTGCTTTATTTTGCTACTGCAGAATACGTGGTCTGAACATGGAGCTGGGTGCCTGGCCACGTGCCACCTTACTGAAAGCCACACACCTTAGGCTGGTATCATTCCCAGCCATCCTCTCAGAGGCAGGAGGATTTTAGTCTGGTTTTGGCAGGGACAAGTGCAATTCCTGCAAACTCAGCTACTGCCCTACCGGTCTTTCGGTAGGAAGACTGTCGGCTTTCTCCTGTCACGAGGCAGCAGCAGATCCTCGCTGACAGCCTGCCCTTGCTAACAGATTCTGCAGGCACATCGTCTCATCTTCGCAAGCTGGAGAGGCAGGGAAGATAACAAAGGGCAGGATAAAGCCAAGGCAGCACAGCGGGGTGAGGCAGACCTGCAGGAAAGGACACTTTTCCCCAGCTGATTTTGAGCTGTATCCTTGTTTTTCCCTGCTCTCCGTGTTTTCCTCCTTCTTTTCCTTCCTGTTTTCTTTCTGCCCGAATATGAAGGAGTCTTTCAGCGCTCTGTGGTTTATTTTGTAAATAACAAACCAAAGCATTTCTCTCCTGCTAAGTCCCCAAAAATCAAGCAAAAGAACTGTCCTCCTCTTGATAGAGGAGGCTGCTATTTTGGCTTGCAGTTCAGCCAGCACAACGTAGTCCTTTCTAGCAAGTCTTGCACTGCTGCACGGCAGCTCAGTCTTTCAGCCCTCAGAGAATGAGCACGTTAGGAGCTGAATATAAGCAATGTTTGCTTCCAATTTGCTGAGGCTATGCCCAATTACTTTATTAATGGACTGGTTTGCAGCAGGGCTCAGATAAAACAAAGCTGTGCTTTAGGTTTGGTTTTGCAGTGCTCCCAGTTTTAGAGCAATAAAAACAAAGAAATGTTAACTTTCTTTCTGTGCAATTTTGTCTACAGAAGCATGAGCTGAAGATCTCTCTATGGGCAGCCTGTCCTCTGCAGAGGTCAGCACTAATGAAAGCAGAAGGACAAATAATTTTATTTGATACCTTTGATTAGGAAAGGATGGCTCTTCAAGAGACAGTTCAACAGTTTTAAATATCTGTTTAATAATGTTTTGGGGATAATGAGTGTGGTGCTGCCGTCCACCAAGCAAGACCAGGGTTCATTTGGGTCTCCTCCTCCTGCAGTCCCACTTTTGGATTAAGTTCTCCTCCATAGGAGTGTTTCGTGCACTCAGGAAAGTTGGGGGAAGGCTTTTTAGAGAGATCCAGGGGACCTCTGGATCAGCTTTCTGGGGTATCAGGAATGCGGTCGCCGACAGCAGCATGCGGGTAGTGATAACTCTGCTTCAGAAAATACTGAGCTATGTTGCTAACCCCTGAACAGGAAGGGGAGACACGTATCACCCCCACCATCCACCTCACAGACAAGGCCTTGAGAGTCTGGACAAGATGATAGGAAGAGGAGGTAGCTTTACATAGGTTTCTACTATTGTAAAGCATAATTTTGGCCACTTTAATGCTTTGCTTCTCAGAGATGAAACATCCAATGTGTTTGGAAATTCTTTCTGTAGAAGGAATCGGTGCAGGCAGAGCCATCTCATACAGAGCAGTACAAGACATGCTGGAATGCTGCTGTCTTGTGAGATGATGTCCGGAGGCTGCTATGACCTGGCCCCATGCCTCGACCACGACTCAGCAGTGCTGCACACTGTCCTGTCCACAGACTTCTCTGTAACTCGAGGAGGTCATCTTTCAACCAAAGGTTTCAGCGGTGGCTACTAGCTGCTGGGCTCTGTAACTGGTGGTGTGACCTCTGCCACTTTTTAAATCTACCTGTTCTTTGAAAGAATCATCTTCAAATAAATATAAATCAATTATTAGTATATTTGCTGTCCTGCGGTGCCTATTACAGTATTTCTTTTACAATTTTTTTTTAAAGACATGGGCTTCATATAGCATTCTAAAAATAAACCAGAAAATTGTTTTTTGTACTGCCTGGGGAGGGCTAATGTGTCTAGATCTTTTGCAATAAATACCCACCTCCCCTTGAAATTTTTATTTTGATCTCTGAAAATGTACATTGTACTGAAGCACAGCTAGAAAAGAATAGAAGAAGAAATGGCAAACATACAGACTCGGTAAGTGTCACACTTTATAACCACACAATCTCTTCAAATGGCATCAAATGTTAGCTATACTTGGGGACCTCCTCCTGCCAGGCTACAGGAATGCTGATATATGGTCATCAAACAAGACGTAGACCTTGGCAGAAAGATGTGGGGATTAAGATTCTTGCTTGGAAAAAGCCCTCGAAGCATTTTGGAAAAAGTGCTGGGTCCCCAATTCCAGTTGATAGCAAAGAGTACTAAGTTTCACAACTGGTCAACAATATGGGGTGATAGAAGACGATTCATGATAACACACAAAAGAGCCTTAGATGCTTTGTTATAGGATATCATTTGTTCTCTGTTTACATAGTGCCTTTGTTTCAAAGTACAAGTGAAGGATAACAGCAATGAAACGGAAAGCAATGCTTGACAATGAAAGCAAACAAGCCATCAGCTCCGGATCTCAAGTGAGAACAATAGATTGAGCTTACAGAGGAAAAGAAAAGATCAAGACAGTAGGAGAAGCAGCATAAAAGAAAGAAAATAGATTCCTATGGCTACATTTAGAGCTGAAATTGTGAATGATAAGGAAGTACTTTTTTGCTGCATCGCCTCGAGGTAAGATGCGGAGACCATGTCCACTTTTCTTTTACACCCTTTCTCATGTCCTCCTTTGCTGGTGATAGTGCCTCAGTCTACAATACCCCATTGCAATGGATGCTGCAAGTTTTAAATCATCTACAGAGTATGTCTACATTGCACTGGTGTGCCTGACCTTCTGAGAAGCACTGCAGTACTTAGAAAAATCATTTTAGCTTTGTTTTTGTCCCTCAAGTATCTGAATTGCCTATGCCCTGTGCCTCCCTGCTTCCCCAAAGAGATTCTGCCTCACCCTTGTCATCATCTACCCTCCACCAGCAGAGCTGGTACCGCTTTTCTCCCCTCCACGCTCTCCTACATGCCATCTAGGGCTTATCTGCTTCCGCCCCTCAGTCTGCAGCTGGGCTAGGAATCACTGCAGCACCCAGGAAGACAGCAGAAGATGATGAGGGGAAAAAAAAAAGGACTCTTCTGGAGAGCGTGAGGATGAGATGGGGGTGGGGAGGATTACCTTTCAGGGCATTAAACCAAGACAGCAGTTATACTTTCTGTGCAGGAAGGATCAAACCCCTTTATTGTTGTGTGAATAAAAACAAATATATTCATTTTCATAGGCCACAGGCGAAGAAGTGCTATGCATAGCCAGTAGCTGAAGGACAGAAGGCCTTGGTGTCCTGCAATCAGCTCTAGCCTGACGTGCTGGACAAAAGTGGACTCTGTCTTCCCAGTCCACCCTGGAAAATCCCGAAAGCAAACACTTCAGGACGTACAGAGTAGGACAGGTCCTCGAGATAAGTGAGAGATTCTGCAAAAGACAGGCAGTGTTAGCAGATACATCTCTGACTTTGGCCTTCTAAAAGCCCAGGAATTAAAATTATAATTAATAGCAGTGCCAACAGGTTTTGGCTCCACTTAACAAGACCCCTCCAACAAAGTCTTGAGCCTTCGTTTTCTTTCCAGATCGGCTTCTGCAAGATCAAGGACTATCTGCTCCAACAGGCTGGCCACTGACCTACATAGAGCAGCAAAGCTCAATGCAATAAAGGGCAAAGCTGAACTTCCTTTTTAAAAATAATCTAAGTTTAGAAACAATCTAGATGCTGGTGTAGCCGTGTGACTCCAGAAGCTGTGGAGCCTAAAGCCAGTGGTTTAATCTGTACCTGGTTCTTGGCATACCTTGTGCTGCTGCTGATTTTGCATCTAAAAAAATCTCTATTTAAGGCATTACTAGTTCTGAATGGCAGAGGCATAGATGGAGGCACAAAGAAACCATATTTCTTAATACGTAACAGTCTCTAAACACAGTATTTTGTATTAATTTAAAGAGGTCTGCTCTAATTTATGCATACTACCCAGCCCAAAGGAGGTTCAAATTCCTGACCTAGGCCTCCAGGCAGTATGGCAAGATAAGTAAAAAATATTAATGACATCTCTCATTATATGTGTCTAGTTGCTTACATGTCTTTTAACAGTTTTCACGGCTGGGATTTTCCAAACTGCTTAGTGCTGGTCTAACTCTGACCTTCTTGCTTCCAGTGATAGATCCATTCAAAATAGATCCCAGTATGAATATATAATTTGGGATGCAGACGTAGTTTTTTTCTACTCTTATGGAGTAATATTTTGCTTGTTAGATCACATTAACTCAGTCACTGGTTATAATTTAACCTGGTAGATCCTATATTCATCTTGCTGTGTGGCTGATGTTTGATGACCCAAGCACATAGTCAATCTTATAATTTCCTAATTTGTACCAGGAGATTTTAAAAGTGCAATTTATGTCATATCTAAGCAAACCCCCCTTACTTGTGAGAAATTACTGGCCGTCCATTTTGTGATTGAACGCATACAGCAAGATTAGTGATCATCTGTAGCTCAGCTGTTATTTTTACTGGGTTATCAAAGCCCTGGGGAGGATTTTGTAAAGCTATTTAGCCTGAAGGAAGGGATTAAGAGGTTTCTCCCCGTGAAACATCTGTTGCAAAGGTACTTTCTAAAATTCGGAGCAGAATGTTAAAACTAATCAGAAAGGGGAAGAGTGTCTTCCCTGTTCAGCAGCCCTACACTCTGCTCAGCCATCCCACGGGCCAACCCACTGTTTCCCTCCCAGCCCAAACCAGAAGCTGCCCCCACCGCTATAGAAGAGAGGACTTCTTTGGATGCTGTGCCCCTCAACACCTTGGTGGGATACTTCAACTTTTTCCTCAAGCTCTCCTCCCTTTTGTCAATTAATGAGAAACTAGGACTTAAAGTGACTGTTATAGCCTGAAAGGCCAACCATCCATGATCTCTTTCTCTTCTTGCCCTAATTCCCAGACTCTACACTCATGCTTTTGGGTTATATGCACTTGCACACACTTGTTTTTTTTCCAAACAGGTACCTGCTGGAATAGTGCATAATCATGCCTACTTTGAGCAATAGCTGATTATTTTCCCAAATGGAGCCCATTATCTACAATCCCTCTATTTGTGTGATTTTAAAAAAAATCTGTGCTCGCTAAAAAAAAAGAATAGAATATTAAACAAACTTGGGTACTAGCAGTTCTGATACTGATACAGCCCAAGAGCTGTTTTCTCCTCCTCTCACAAGGCGCTCTCAAGCCCACTTATCCCAGCCCTAGGATAAAGCTTGTGCTCTAGGGGCAAGGATAACTTTTTTCCTCCAGCAGCAGATAGGACTAGGTTGTGCTATGCTTTTACTGCTTATAGCATTGCTTTCTATAATAGGGTGGGAAAGGAGATACCCAGTAATAAGCAAGCACATTCACTACAGAGCAATATATACTGTGCAAACTTAAGTGCTAAAAGAAGTTGGATAGAAACAAATTCTCAGTTTATTCTCCTGGTTCATGCATAAGACATTTTCAGAGAAATTGAGGAGACTAGACTTGATGTTCCTCATTCTTAGTGCTTTTTTTATTACTGAGTTTAAGAAAACAGTCTGATTTTTTTTTTTTTTTTCAAAGCAAAAGGAGAAGTAATTTAATTCTTCCCCTCTATATAAGAGGGGGAAGGATTTGCATTTCTGTCCTCAGTTCAGCCACAGACAAGTGACAGACCCCTTAAAAACACATCATTGTTGTTGCTGCTGATGATATCCCATCAAACACAAGAAGAGGGGTAGCACAACTATGGTAGCCGCTGAGTGCTTAGTAGGACTTACCTGTCCTTGTCACTCCGTGCTCCCAGCTCAGAGGAAGGGGACTGAAGTGTCTCATTCCCCTGGGCCAAGTTCACCTCCTCCAGGTGAGCTCCTGCCAGCAGATGTGAGCGCAGAAGCAGTGGTGAGGCAATGATACACCTACTATGCATGCGTTAAGAAATAACGAAGCAAGGATACTAAGGCAAAAAACTCCTAAAGCTGGAACCTTGGGGAGCTCCCAGGGGAGCCCAGGACTTACACCCTGTAGTCATCCGGGAATGGAAGAGGTTTCTTCTTGCAGAGCCAGGTTGTAGTAACAGAAAGTAGAACAGAAACTTTTAAAAGACTGTTTCAGGCTGATGCATAGAAGAGTTAGAGATACAATTTCTAGTGCTGAGTAGGAGGACAAGGTCATAAATAAGAAGGCAGACAGTAAAACAACAGCAAGTGCCTGCGCCTACTGCTATAAATTGCAACTCAAAGATTAACTGGTATAGGTATACCAGCCAAGCTTTTCTACTACGGCACGGGCTTTAAAAAGTCCTTAAGCACTTCACCTGGTTGAGGTTGTACCGGAAATCCTGGTGAATACATCCTGAAACCGGAGAGCGGATACAGCGACCAAATGGCCAGGACTTCTTTCCGAGGCAATGAGGAAGGGGCGACCAGACTTCTCCCAGCGCTGGTTTGCACAGGCTGTGCCGCTGTAATGTGGGAGTCCAGCCTCAGTGCCTTTTCAGACCTTTTGGTTGAGAATAACAAAATAATGAAACGTGAGCTCTTGTCTACGAAAAACTGGAGTAAATCCAGAGTAATGTCATGGGGGTCATAAAACAGCCTGTAAATAACCGCTGAAAACCCCGGCTATATTAAAGCTGGTGATATGCCATTAAAAAAAGCTATCATTCCCCTCAGCCTCTGTGCCCGCATCCAGGTGACATGCTGCCCCCTCCGCGGGGACGGCTGGGACGCAGCAGCTGACTTGGCAACTGCTCCTGTAATAAAATATTTTCACTCCAAATCAGAAAGTATTAAAAACTTACTGACAAAATGCACCCTGCATTTTTCTCATGTAATAAATCTGCTTTTATATTTAAAGACCACACTTCTTCCCCTGACAGGACATAACTGTGGAATATTTCTTTCCTCAGAAGACCCTGTACCAGCCTCATTTCTGGAGGGCCTGTGAAGGGGCCATGCAGAAGTGCAAAAGAGGAGCTTTGTGCAGGTTGCTGCTGGTGGAGGCACAGGAGATGTTCAAGAGACATCCATGGGCTTTGCTGAAGATACTGCAAGGAGCAAGCCATTATACGGCTCACAGACTCATCTGGCTAATGCAGGACAGAGGTCTGCCAAAGCCCTCCCTACCCTGGGAAAAGGACCGTCACTCGGTCACCTCAAAAATTTCCTGCATTCCCCATAGTGCATGGGGTCCCACTCCAACACGCTTCTGAGCACAGCCCAAGGCAGGTGAGAGCATTTACTCATGCTAAAAGACCCCTACAGAATCTGTACAGGCTGTTGTGACCTGTTCTTAAAGCCATTTTGACTCAAGCTATTCAGATAGTATCTTCTGTTGAGGGGTGGGTGTATGAGAAAGAAGCTAAGACAATTTCCAGGTACACCCTGCCTTTGGGGGCTGCTGCCTGGCTTTAGAGGACATGGAGCTGTTCCCTGAAAGGAGTAACCAGAAATAACTGCAGCCTTACATGACATCTGCGGCCAAGTCTGAAACACAGGTGACAAATATCTTGCCTGGAATATAATCTTGGCTATTCTATTTAATAAAGGCATCTCTTAACTAATTATTGGCCGGTGGTTATACAGCACTCCCAAGTACAGCAGAATCAGGATTCGTGGTGTGAATGGTAGCTGCCTCTTTTTCCTACATTTTTTGCAAAATAACTCTGGGGAGGCATGCAGAGAAGCAAAGCCTCTGAAACACATTTAATTAGATAAGCTGAATCTGCAATGTAGAATTTGGAAACTGTCCAGGTTCGGAATGGATAATTCAGTAATCTGGCTGGGTGATAGCGGACTCTGCTGATTTATCTGTGACTCAACCGCTGCTCTTCTGGGTTTCCTTCTCCCCTCCAGTCCAGTAATTCATTTGCCCACCTCTTCTCCCAGCTAAAGCTTCTGGGGTTTTTCACATTGCCATCTCTCTGCCCTGAAACACACACGTACGCTCACTTTTTCAGGACCAGTTTTGCAGGAGTGGAGAAACAGAGGTGCACAGATTAGCGAGACCATTGCACTCCATGGGTAATGGGGCCATGGGCGAGCATGATTTCCCAGGTCCCCATTCCTATGGGATTGCTGCTGTATCTTCTTAACCAAGAAGCTCCCTCTTCAAGGGGAGGGAAGATGGTCATATATGTGTCTCCTGCTGTGGCCCTCACTGATATTTATTTCCCTGGAAGCAGGCTGTAGAAATAAAGAAATCAAAGGGACAAGACTACAACTTACACAAGGGCTGAGAAGCTTCTTAAAGCAGCTCCAGGGCAATCACAGTCACTGAGATATTCTGAATTAGCAGCACTGTGTGTGTGTCAAAGGGCACCCTGATGAAGAAACACAGATTAACCTTCATATTAGCAAAGTAATATCTGGGACAAGCTTGCATGATATTATAATCTAGAACTCAAGGTGTCCGTGGCCCTTGCCCAGGTAACTGCACCTGAACTGTTGATTCCTCACAGGTTAAGGTTAATTCACCAGCGTCCTAGTCACCATCTTTTAACATTGTCTGAAAAGTGCTGGAAGTGTGCCACATCCCCTGCATGCTCATATCTGGGGGCCAGAGACAAAACCTGAGCTGGTCCATCGGGCTGAGGGCAGCAGGGAAGGGGCAGAGCACCCAGTGAGCAGATTGATGGCTTCTGCTGCTGGAGGGAAGAGGGAGATGGGGCGCTGCGGAGGAATCTCTTCAGTGGAGGACAGAAAGTGAAGAGTCTTCAATCCTTGAAACTGCACAGCAGATTAAAAAGAGGAGTCGCTGCCTGGCATTTTCTCTCTCAACAGCAAACTGCTGGCCAGCTGCTTTGGAAGGAAACTCATCAGTTTGCTTACAGTGTCACCTGGAGCTCTCAAATGATTTTTCTGTAGCTGGAAAATATTTGGGCTTGACTGACACTGCTGCAACCCCAGGGAAAAATATGATGAGGAAGGGAGACAAAATGCAGGAGACGTGCTGTGTTTGCACAGCAGGCTGCCAGTCCCYGAGCAGCCTGTAATCACTCATGCCTGCCTCGCAGAGCAGGTAYTCGATGTGTGCGTGCAGAATACGACTAAGACATCTGTGCTCCAGAGGACACTTCAGCTTCATCGGCCTGTGAGCAAGAATCAAGGCATGTCTTACAAATAAATAATTTTTGAATGACAGAACATGTGAGGGCTGATTTCAGAGGGCTTTGTGTGCTGGGTTGGATTATTATGTGTGTAATAAGGTGCAGGCAGTGACTGAAGCATTTCCTGCAGCTCTCTCCTCCCTCGTGTGAGTTCCCCGGTATTGGCTCACACCTTTGCTTTCACAGTGTAATCTGGCTTTCTGCAAGGGGTGCTCGTTCTCATCTGTCCTCCTGCCTAAGTTTTGCAAAGCTGTGAAAGCAGACTATCTTTGAGACATCTAACACTCGATTCCTTTTGGTTGCAAAGTTTGAGTTTCCATTTTGGGAAAACAGTTGTGGTGTAGCTCCATTGCAGGAGGACTTTTTAAAAGCCTGATGTCTGATGTCTCTTCAATTAATCACACCTTCCAAAAAAGTTTATTTAATATGTCAGAGCTAAACAAAAGTGCAAATAAGTCATGCACATGCAATATAAATTACCCATCCAATTCTAAAATCATTCAAGCCTCATGAAATTCCTCTGCTGGTACCTGGACCTATTAGCTGAGAAAGTGCTGCCTAAATCTAGTCTCTTCAAATCAGAACTGAACCCATTTTTTTGTGACAGAGCAGGGAAGGGAGCCTGTGCTTTGTTATTTTTAATAACAGAACAAGAAGTAAAACAGTTTTCTTTTTCCAGGATTCTCTAGTGAGTATTTTTCACAACCAATATCTTTTCTTCTTTCAAGGTAAATATATTGCTCTCTTGCTGGTTGAAATATGAAGCCAAGGAATCTATATTAATCTCATCATTTTAAGCTGAAAAAACCACCTGTACTCTAAGAAGCTAACAAGAATATATAGCTGACCAGCATCACGGTTTCCACTGTGGTTTGACTCTTGCTGCATGCCTGCTGTCCAGACAATTCTTTGAATACAAAGGCCGGAGTGAAAGTGTTGCCTTTATACTGTATTCGTGCACTTCAGCTCAAGCGAATTTAGCCGTGGACACATACTGACTTCATTTCTTCTAACAAACATCTCACTATTTGTCTCACCAGCACATACCAGCATCCTTTCTGCAGAATAGTCACTACCATTGCCCCTTCTGCATGCAATGTGCACATGCATGCAACCCAAAAAAAGAAACACCTCAAAGCAAGAAACAGATGAAGTAGCAAGCAAAACCAAATGGCATAAAACCAGGTATTGCAGGAATACGGTGAGATTGGAATAATCTAATTTACAGTTAACAACCCAATTTTCCATGAGAGCAAGAGGCCATGCTGGAGCCACGCTAGCAACTTTCATTCTTTCTAACAAGTCTGTCGTCACCTGAATTGTACATCAGAGGATCGTCCTGGTCATGGATGCAACCCAGATTTAAAGGTCAGAATACAAGAGACCCAACAACCATTATAGTGAAATTCAAGAGAGATATGGACTTCAGCAGAGTGAAGAACTTCTTCGTTAATATCCAAAAATAACGCAAATTCTATCCTGATACCATGAATAAAAGGATACTAAGAGGTTCAACTGTTCTCTATTAAGAATTACAAAGTTGCTTCAGTCTAAGGAGTCCCAAACTAATATGTGTTAATAGTAGTTGGATGGTTACTATGTGCCTCCACAACAGGATAAAATGATGTTGAAAAGTTTCCAACACTGTTTACTGATATATTAGGATGTGGTTTAGAAGGAATAATTTACTTTAAAGAGCATGCAATGGCGAGGCAGGGCTGCAAGGCAAGGTGACAATCAGCCCCCAACTGTGTGACACTTTCTTTGGGCATCCTACCAGGATAGCCTTAAGATTACAGCCTTTCCTCCCAGCTTAAAGATGGGCTGATGGACTGTCAGATTAGTCCTATCCCGAGCAGATTTGCCTTTCCCTTTTCTCTCCCAGCTTTCACTGCCTTCTGCCTTTCTCCATCTGATTAGATGAATTATCAAAGCATATTTTTGTGCTGAGCAGAATACCCCATCCCAGTGCAGCATGGATGGATTTTCAAAAGAACCTAATCTTGGTTTTGATTAGGCTTTTGACAAACAGAGAAGACGAAGCCTGCTAGTCCCTGCAATGAGTCCACCAGGCACTCCTGGAGGTTAACCAACGGGTGTTCATTGCTCCGAAAGGCCTCCAAAATTTTGCTTTTTAAACCCAGGCTCCATCGCTATCACCTCTCTGTCTTCACCCCTTCCCCTGCGCCTTCCTGCTGCCTCCTCGCCCCGAGCCTCTCCCCGACGTCTGCCACCACCACCTTGCCCCACATCTCTCCTGCTCCTGCCTGGATCTCCTGCAGTCAGGGCTGGAGCCAAGCCAAGCAGTCTTGGTGGAGTTTATCAGCTCAGGATCAGCCAGCAATAAGTCTTGGCCCCTGCCGGGGCCGGCATACCTCGCCACCGAGGCGTGCCTCTGCTGTTTGAGGCAAGGTGGGCATTGAGGAGCCTCAATGTCACCCAAAGCCAACAGGGACCTGCGGCGCCATTCCCTCCTGCCGTGCCATGCCAGGTCAAGAGCCTCTGCACAAATTACTATGTCTACATATCACAGCGATCTGCCTGTCAAAAATAGTAGCTTCGGTCTTGAAGTCGGTATGAGGATGATGCTGCACCGAGATTAATGAGCACACTCATTCTCAGCAGGGCCAATTAGCCATGGTAGGCTGGTGGGTTAATTCGGTTCCAGAGCTGGCTTGTTTTCTAGTTGTGACCTTGTTTGCCTCTAATTTGGGTATCTTTGCATGCTGTGACACTACATCTCGAGACCTGGCAGCTTCTATGCCACTTCTGAAACACCGCTTAGTCATTTAGTTCATTTAAGCCTTGTCACACTCAGCAGAGCTATACATAAATATGTTTTAAATATCTAGGCACCGGCACACTTATCAGGTGGTTTCAGGAACCCAGCCCACACAGCCATTTAATGCCAACCTGAGAGTGGCTGATTGCTGCTTCGTGCAAAACCTGGACTGACGCACTGTTTGATATATCTATCACAAAAGTAAATCAAAGTGCAGCATAAAATACAAGAATCAAACTAAAATACTAGTGATCACCATACTACTAGTTCACATGAAGAGGGGACAGCTAGAATGGACATCTAGGAGATTGGAAATCCACTGGAAAATATAAGTTCAGTGACAAGCCCTGAGAACTACTTACATTTATTTGCAGAATAAAATCCTGTCTGTCTCCCTCATTTGCTCTTGAGGGAGGAAACTAACACTTAAAAGATGTACATAAAGTCTTCAAGAAAACAGTTTAAATGAGGTGACTGTCTTCAGTTTTACTTTCAAAGTAAATTCCCTTACACTGGGCTCATAGTCACAAGGCTCAAGGCAGTGGTAGCAAAAAATTTAGCAGGCCTTTACCGTAAAGACACCATCTTAGCCAAAAAAGAGTTAAAATTTTAAAAAGTCAGGAGATAATTGCTCATTATACCTGCAATAATCTGAATTATTGTACCATATCCGTATTTTAGTATTACCTACTCATCAAGGTTGAAATACCTTGTTATTGCCATAATTCTCCAAGAAGCAATTGTATTACTAAAGACATTATGAAAAAATGGAACTTTCCTGATTAGTAGGAACAATGTAGCAGGACCAAAAAAACATGGTTTTATTCAGTATCTTGGAGGGATAGACAGAACCACGTTTCTGAAAAATTGCCTCTTTCATCTCTCAGAAAATTGAGCCTGTAATTATATTCTAGATCTTGGTAGAGACTTAGTTTTTATATCATTGTCATGCACTTGTTCTTTACACATATGTTAATGTGCCTTTTTTAAGTTTTCGTAATTTTTATGTATAGACGATTCATTTTGAGCAGCAGTAAAGGAATCTTGAAAATTTTCATCTTTTTTCCACACATTTTTGCAAATCCAGCCGCAGCTTTGCATAGACGTGAGTTTATAATGAAGTATTTTTGGTTTACACATTTACAGAAACAGTTCTGAGTTAATACGAAGTAACCACGGAAAGCTGCAACAACCTTCGTACTGGAGCAAAACTGTAAGGAGATATTGAAAATGAGCTGCTGTTAAGAATAACTCTGTTAAATTGCAAATACAGATGTCATGGTTGCGCAGGGCGGGTTTTGTAGGAGGCTTTGGGAAGGCGGGGGGAAGGCAGGCAGGGTGGGGAGGTGCGATTAGCCGGGGCCCTCGGCAGGGACGGGGTTATCGCCGGCAGGGACTCCTGCCAGGTCACGGGGCAATATTTCTCTGAAGCGGACAATCTGCAGGAGTTTAGCCATAATAAAACAGGATAAAGTGTGTTTTCGTAAACACGGAAAGGACACAGGCTCATGCTGTGAAAACAGCTGCGAAAACTGTCGGTGTTCGGAGTCTGACTTTCTCAGCTTCAACTTTTAAGATATTTAATTCTTCATAGAATATTTGAACAGGAGACAGTGATTGTGAGTAGAAATTTAAGGTCTGAGTGGGAAAAAAGAGTGTTTTCAAGGGAATATAGTGTTTGGGCTTTTGCTTTTGCAAAATCTGGTAAAAACAGAGGGAATTGAGGGGAAAAAAGGAAGTAAACTTTTTTATCGGGCATATTTTCCCACAGAATGATCAGTGAAGCAGAGACACGCGTTTCAATTTGTGCAAATCTCCAGTTTAGGGAAGTACGCAACTATCACAGGGGGAGTTTCAGAATTAAATGTCCGGATCGCTCAGACCCAGATTCTGCACAGAGAAACCCAAGGGAAAACCTCGGACACTCCCGGCACTTCCAACATTACATCAATAACTGCGTTGCTTCACTCACCTTATACTTACTGTAGGGCGGCTATTTTTGTCTGCAGTTGTAATGCTGCAGCATAGTGATAACTCACTATGAAAGTGCGTGGGGCTTCACTGCGTAGCTTCATCTGTGCTTGGGCTGATTGTGGAGCCTGAGCCCCACCAGCTGCCTTGGCAGGGCTCTGGGTAGCAATGTGGCACATTCACTTTCAAAGCTCTACTTCATACTATGTCGATGCCTTCTTTTTTGCTTATAAAAGGGTTTCCATTTTTAATGCCTTAATTCCTGCTCAAATTTTAGAGATTTGTCAACGGATAAAAAAATTGCACGTGGGCACCTAAATGTTTAATGCAGCTCCGTGTCTACTACTAGACGACTTAGACATTACTCATATACTCTTGTACAGATCAGAAAGCTTGTGCTCGCAGACCCCTTGCAGGACTAGGACCATACTTCATGAGTTAAGAACAGCTCCCCATGCTCAGCCATGTTTGGCTTTGGCATGTTGCATATGACAAGGCCAGCTGTACTAGTAGGGGTCTGGACGTCTAATCAGCCAGGAAGAGCAAGCAGCTATCTCTGTGTCCTCCCCCGTCCCCCAGCAGAACACATTTTTCCAGAGCCACTGATATTCTTGCAGCACAGACCTGATTTATGACTAGTGCCTTCAGGAGCTACTGCAATGCACATACTTAATTTGATAGTAATAGCTACAGTAGCACAAACTGATAACATTTACAGAGGATCTTTCTGTAAATGACTTGTATGTACAGAAATAAACTCCATTAGTATTTCCTATTTCCAAACATTCAAATCTGTGAATATGAATGCTCCTGCATTTGTATAAATATATCCTCAAGCTGCTCATATTAAAACATTATTGAAACATGTACGAATATATATATAGATATATGAGAGAAATACAGAACAAGAATTAAAGAAAAGAAATACACTAAATATACTCTATCAGAGAAATACACTAAATAAATACCTGCTTTTAATTTGCCTGTTCAGCCCATATAACAGTCCAGCAACTACGTCGCTCAGGCGGATGGTCCCCTCTGCTACTTCCAGTTGAAGTACACAAAGCTGAACTTAGCAATTAGATAAAAAAGTTGAGCTACTTTCTAATTTCCACACGTTCAAGTACATTAAGCAATTAGCAGAAACATTTTGTGGATTAGCTTTTGCAAGCCCTGCTAGAGGGGCCTCATGTCCTTCGCCTTGCTGCAACTGCACGCTGATGAGCTAACACACAGGTTAAACCTGCACAGCCCCATGCCATTTGCTGCAAAACACTTTGCACGTGGTAGTAGGGTCTCTTCTATTAACTCTGAATGGTTTCAACATCTATAAGTTATTTGTTTGATAGAGGGCAATAAAGAAAGGTGAAAAGGGCTGTCCCTTTGACCCACAGTGTAGTGCTCTGCAGCAGCACGCAGTAGCCTCGGGCGGTTTTTATGCCCGGGATTAACAGGGATTGGGAACGATGCAGAAGCAGCATGCTGAATCAAGGGTYGGAAATCGCTTTGCAGGGCAATTCCTCTGGTAAGATTCAAAAACGATGATGACTTCCAAGTACAAACAAACACCCTAATGCCCTATATTCAGAATTTGTTTATTTAATCTCAATTTTTTTACAGTAAATGGTGCAGCTCAGAGCTTGTTTGGATGAGCTGACAACACTGCATTTCATGGCACAAAGGTTTGGCTGCAAGTAACAAAGCTATCAGAAAACTTGGGAGAAGTGAATGCCAATAAGTTTGTTAAACTTTGACAGCAAACGAGAGAAAAAAGAGAACTTGTTTTCAATCAGAGACATTGCGTCATGCCCTTTTCCCCTTATTAGGGAAGGCAATGAAGCATTTCTCTTTATGCTGAACTTACTCCTGGTAGTTGTGGATACAATCAGTTTCAAATATGTATTCTGTTTAAAAATCTTTATCTTCCAGCTACATATTGAACTTTGATGAAAAAAAGATTCTCTTGGATCCATGCTCAGTCAGACGGATTTCTACCTCTGGGTTTATTTTTTGCCTCATGTTCATTTTGGCCTCATGAAGGATTCAGTATTAAGGAGAGTGAAACATTTCTTTTCCTGCAAAGTCCACTCCTTGTAAAAGCAGCATGCCTCTTTTTTTCCTTATCCTTGATTCTCTGTCCCTTTGGTCCATTTCTTCTCCACAGTCTTCAGGCACCATAAAAGCCACAATTCTCTTTTCCCTAGGTTTCTAATAATTCTCTCTTACTTGTTTCTACAGTCTCTCTCTTATTCCCTTTAAGAAAATTGCCAACACTCTACAAACTGCATAATGAATAATCATTATGTGTTTTATTGCACACTTAAGCATGAGTAAGCACACTCATGAACTATCTAAGTTTGATTGTGAATGAAGATTTACACTTAACCTTGCCTCAGACACATAGGAGCGTTAAGAATATCAGCAATATCTGTGACAGACAGAAATGTCTCCAAGTTTTCTGCAATAAGCAAGAAAATCCCATCTTGATTTGCTCTTCAGCAGTCTCAAGAATATGTCTGTGGAATAAAAGTATTTTTTTCTCTCAGGTGAAGGACAGAGCTGCATAGTTCATCATGCCAAGCTAATGCATTTATGGTCCGAAAAGCTCTCCTCACCCCAGACTTCAGGCTTACAGTGGAATCCAAGGTATGTAATGATGATATGAACATGATATACTTTACTGTAACCTGTGCTTCAGGCAGCTGTTAATGCCAGTCTAGCTTTCTGTAGTCTGCAGCCAAAGGAAAGTTGTCTGCAGCATATGTATAGCTTCAGTCCCCAGCATACTTACTGTGAAGTCAATGGCATGCTGAAGTAGATGCCACAGAACCAAAGAGCCATTTGTTAAAATTCAAGTCTCAGATGTTAACATATATTTGAGATCATTTCTCTGCCTAAGAACGAAATTAATTTCCTCCCTTCTAAATTACTCTTGCAGTAGCGTCTAAAGTCTCACCCAAAGATCCAGAGACACATTGTACTAAACTTTACGGAAACACTGGGAAAGATGGTCCGGCTCCAAAGAGATAAAAGTCAAAGGTAGCAAAAAGGTCAAAACACATAAAGGAGAAACCAAGAAGTACAGTGGGAAGGGAAACAGAGAGATACACCGACCTTCCCGCAACTGCTGAGCAGATCAAGAACAGAAGGATTTGAACTCAGTCTGTTGGCTCCTACTCTAATCTTCTATTGTATGCTGCTGCTTCTGACAATCTTGGTCAGGAGAGAGATGCCTTACTATTTCAATATTGCCACAGATAATCTCTTTTTAAGTCACTCTTGTTGTGCAGACCCTCAAATTTTCAGCCCCAGTTTACACAAGTCATATGCTGCTTTGTTAACCGGGAGATCATTATATTTTTCACTGAGTGTAAATGCTTTCAGTGGCATGCAGGTCAATAATATCCTACTCCCTGATTAGTTTATGAACATGCAACACTTATGCACATGATGTAGATCCAAAAATGTGCACAGTGATTTTCTCCGCAGTGTCTCAGTTAGTGGTTCTGGTCCTGAATAGTCAGGGAAGGGAATCAATCAATCTTATTGCTTTTCCTTGGACTCTTGCTCTCATTGATCTATAAAAAAGAACATGAGTAATTTTTAAGTTCAGACCTTCAAAAAGCTAACTAGTGTGGAAGGATTGCTTGGTTTATTCACATGCAACACTCCTCCTAAGACATCCTCCTAGGATGTTTACTTTTGTGCAGCAGTATGACATTGTTGACTCATRTGTGCTTTTTTTTCTTCTATAATCTTCAAATATTTTTCTACTGAACTGCGGCTAGTAAGCATTTCCCATTTTTTAATGATTAATGTTAATTTATTAACATTAAACAAYGTTTATCAGTACCTAAATGTACCTCAACTATGAAAATACCAAGTGAAGTATTATCAAAGGCTTCATTAACGTCATCATATATACTTACAGCTTTCCCCTATACTCTTATGTGCATACATTAGTGAAAGCAATGGCAACATGTATTGATTGTACTGTGGATTAGATTTTAATTATTACAGTTCGTAGAACAAAGACATAATTAAGTTCATGCAATATACAACTGCTGTAGGATAACTTTACCTTCTTTGCAATATTTTCTAGAAAACCAGTTCTCTACAAAGTGACTCTGTTTTTAATCACATTGCCAAAACATAAAAYTGCATTCACAATTCAGATGCTGTACACCAAGTACATCTTCAGCGTGGAGGTCTCAAGAGACCTTTGGAGTGCAGGGGCATYACCCATGCTTACAAAGAGGTGGAGCTCAGGTATGGACCCAGCTATCACCTACATCTGAATTTCTCATCTGCAGAGCCAGCCGTCAGGTGCCAGACTGAATTTGCAAGTGCACAGTGACAGGCAGGCTTTGTGGACGAGGGAAGATAAGAAGTAGGTGCAAAATTTGCAGCAGATCAATGTGGACAGCACAGACATGCTATTTATCTTCCTGGAGCTCCTTGGAAAGAGGTCAAGACACATTCAAGGGCATTTCCTCTTACAAGAAAGTGAGCACCTCCATGGCTAAACTCCTTAGTGATCTATAAAGGATTAAGCGTTAGAGGGAAACAAGAAGAGCCAACGTTCTGTAATTGATTTTTGGCAGAGGGGAGCACTCAGAAAACCCCACAGATTTGGTAGTAGCAGGCAAAACTGATTTCTTGGATCTAGTGCTGCACAGAAGTATGAAAAGGGTGTAGACAGGAAAAGATGACAGCAAGACCACAGGGCAAAAACAGAGTAGGAGCTGCCTGCATGAGAAGAGGAGGGAAAAGAAGGCAAAAAAGATATTCATGTCAATTTTCTTTCCATAAAAGCCCTGTTTTCGACTCGATTTTCTTCCATTTTACCTTAGCCTTTGACGTCAGTGAACGGTGTCTGTTCATTCTAGCAATAAATCTAACCCACAGTTTCTAGATGCCGCTATTTAACGAGATTTTGGAACTTTGTCATTTGACCATTTGCACATTTCTACTGAAGTATTTGTCTGTGTGACATTCTGACCACTACATCCATCATAAAATACACCTTGGAGTAAGTGTAACAGTGGGTTTTGCTTGCCTGAGCTTTTTTAAAATTGAAATGCAATTCCAAAAGAGGAGCTAACCTGCATGTGTAGAATCATGAGACTACTTTAGCATCCTGCAAACACGTTTGGAGAGAGCAAAATTAAACATTTAAGGATGCTGATTAAGGCATTGATTCCGCAAATACTTACTACCAGGCTTAATCCCTTTGAAATCAGGGGGACTATTCACGGTCAGAAAAGCTCTGCCTGTGAGTAAACATTCGCCTCCCTCACCCCTTGAAAGCAATTGCAGGCAATATTTTTCTTCTAGATGGACAGTGCTCACTCGTCGGCAGTCCACAACTATGAAATTACATATATTGTAATTGTGAAAATTATATAGGACTGCCCCTAATAACAGCCTGTAGTCAGTAATTGGCTCGGTGGTGAGACAAGAAGCACTTAGTCATTCCGTGAGAGGCATGCAGGAAATGCCGAGATGAACTGTCGTAATTAGACACATATTATTAGTATTTATTAAAACACAACTAGTTACACTGGTTGTGCATATTCTGTAGGCAGACCTTTTGAAAAACTGAGTAATCTAGCCTTAGCCCCACAATATAGGCCTTGTTTACAACAGAAAGTTGTGCTGACCTAACTGTATTGCTACAGTTAAAGCTGTACATCTCCCATTTAGGAGGAGTTGTATCAGAATAGATTATTTTTCCTTAGCAGAAGGAAAACCAGTGGCAGTGTAAAACGCCTTCCTACCAGTATAAGCATGCATCAATTTAAATAGTACAATTAAATGGGTTGTAAAAATTCTCACAGCTCAGATAACAGTTAAATTGGTACATGATGTATGAAGAGACCAGACTCTCTATTTCAGAAATAAATGTGAATCAGTGAATCTTACCCTGCTTGCATGTGAGAAGGAGGAGGAGAAGAGAGAAGTGAAAATGTCCGGTGTTTAGGATAGAGCCTTTTATGCCTTAGCATCTTGTGACCTAACCAGCATTTGCAACTCAGTGAAATGCAATGTATTCATTTGGCGGCTGCCTGTAAAAGTACTTGCCTCAGTCTGAACTGATTCTTTGAATAGGAACGAAGAGGGAATCACTACAGCTGGAAGGAGAGAAGCTGCTCATTTAAGAAAACAGCAAAAGGTCACAGAAGGATAAATGTTTCTGCCAGCATTAATTTTACTATAATGTTCCAGTTTCTCATCTTGAAAATTGAAGGGATTTTTTTCCTTGTTCTTCCAGTCAGAGAAAGTAAGGTAATATGCATGTACATGAATAAGAAACTCACTGCATTATGGTGGAAGCTGGTTAATACTCTCTGCAGAAGATTTTTGTTTTCCAGTGATCACTGACAGCACCACGGCGCTGGTGGGCAGGYGGCAGAGACTGGGCTCCTGCCTCTGGCCTGCTTAACACCTCTGGTAAATCACCTTCGCTCTCTGTGTCTCAGTTTCTTCCTTTACAAAATGAGAGAAGGTCGATTTGCAAAGCACTTTGAGAAATAACGATGACAAACAAGTGCTATATATTAGTTGGGTGGAATTGTTATTAGCTTCTATACCTTTTTCTTTTCTTGTGCAATAGCCACCATTAAAGGCAGAAATTTCAGCTTTGATTGCTTATTAGATCATTTACTAATTTTGGATCCAAATCTGAATTCAGATTTCAAATGAAGTTCAAAGCTCCAAATTCTTGAATGCGATTCTTCAGTTTGAGGTATTAATTTCTTAAAAATCCATGTTACAGAAAATGCAAATTTTCATACGGAATACTTCAATACATTTGGTTCCTATTTAGTATCTCAGATATCCAAATGGACACAATTTATCTGCTCAGCAACGTTACCTCTTTTTGAAGATTCCCCTCATTATGTATTTATAGAGAAATTGCTACAAGTAATTCCATTACCAATTGCTACCAGTAATTCCATTAGGCTGAATCACTGAGTATCCTTGTTTCTGACTATAACCAGGTATATCACATGAAGTAGTGAACTGAATGCATCATGCACTGGATGGCTGCTGAGAAGGATATACTGAAAGTTAGGAAACGAGAAAATAGTACACAGATGTGGGATCTAACAAACCGAGCCAGAATTTGGAGCCCATTATTCCTTGCTGTCCCTTACTAGTGAATTTACTACAATTAAACTGCAAAAAAACAAGAATAAAAGTTTTGATTTGCATAATTACTTGACATGTGGCATATCTTTTGTGCAAGGTCTCAAATACAGAAATAAAACTATTCACATGTGAAAATATTTTCACGATCAGAACCAATATGGTCAGATGTTCCCATACGTCAGTTCCAGGCAGCATGTTCTGTCACTGCAAGATCATATTTGGTCTCAGTTTTACTACTTTAGTTCTGTAAAGGATCAAATATAAGTAGAGTTAAACTGGAATAAAGGAAACAGCAGCTAGTCCCAGCTGTTTGTATACAAGGTGTGGGAGAATAGCTACTCTTGTTTAATTCAGATTGTCTCTATTTCTGTTTTACAGTTGTCTCTATTTTGTATATGTTAGCTAAATTAATGCATATTAATTACACATTTTATATTTGAAATGTTTATCTTGTGCTATTTTCATTGATATAGCACAGAAAATAATCTAAAGCACACATTTCAATAATATTATTTGTCAAATTATTTAATCTATTTCATAATGGACTACTCCTTTAGTTTTTTTGTATTTCCTCTATTCTTGGTATACATAAGAAATTCTCTTTATATGGCACTGAATCTTTGAATTATAATAATATATTTTCTGTAAGATAGAAACTTCCTAGGTATGAAAATGGTTCATTCCGCAAGTCCTGGTAAATCTTTCCAATATTTAAAGGGATAGTCTTGAATACCGGTGACCCAGGCCCCACTGGCTTTATCAATATCAATTTTACTGAGCTGTTTGCCAAGATGCATGTCACGAAATACATGAATAGCTTTTGTTTTATTAATTGTCTTTTGGATATCATCCCAGCATCTTCTGGCCATTCCAAATTATGTTTGCTGTAGAGACGGGTTTGAATTAATTCCCCAAATTCAATGACTTCGCAGTTCAAGGAAGTTCAGAGGCAGGCTCTGATGTACTCCCTTCTCTTACAAATTTCCTGCCTGTGTCCCTTAGTCTCGTCCCGTGCTGTTATCTGAAAACCCTACGCAAATTATGAATGCTTTTTAAAAAGCTCTAACTTTGCCCAGACTTACATGAAAATGATACTGTAAACATGTATATATGGATGACGACAGCAGACTAGGATCTTAACAGGCTGGGTTCTTCCTGTTCAATTAGTTGTAAATTGTATATCTTTCTGGCCCTAATTTAGGAAACCACTTTAACATGTGATTAAATCCTAGTGAAATCAAGGAGATATCAGCACACATTTAAGGCTTAGCCTACACTTCAGCATTTGAAAGAGCAGCTTAACAACATGCATTCCTGAAGGAATATTTATCATGGTAAACCAGTATTTCCCTGTGACTGGGACACCGTCTACAGGCAATCTACCAAAAGAGATCTAAGTGATCATGAGACGCTGAAAAATTTATTAAACAACACTGAGACAACTTAAATATTCAACTTTTGTGAGGTCTGATGTAGTAAGTTTGGTAGCTCCACCCTTTCCATACCCTGCAGGTGACTCCTGGCATTATCTCAGTGCTCCACAACCCACACTCCCTTATCATTCACCTTCAAGAATTCAGTCAATCTCTTGAAACACGCATGGAAATGATGTATGCTTATAGTGAGAAATGCAGAGATGTACCATTCGGCACTCCTATCTGAAAAACCAGTATAATTTATAGACATGAATATATATTAGCATATACATTTACATTTATGGATTGCTGCTTTTACTTTTATGGACCTGTGCAACAAACTTTGCAACACCAGGATTTTCTTTTTCCCAGGGGAGTAAGGGATTTGTGTATATTAACCAGGTAAACATAGATTCATCTCTGTTTAGTGTCTTCTCTGACATTTTGCTAAACTGAAAAATCGGCTGCATCATTGTTACTCTGTGCTTTCTAGAAGTCCACGACTGAAATGTCGGCATGCTGAAGGTGGGAAATTATTAGAACCTTATATATATGCTATACCCTGTCGAAGTGTGGCAGAGCTCGTATGGTCCTTCCCCAGAGCCCTTCCAGGCATTGGGGCTTACAGGGTATGTTCCCTTCTGGAAAACTAAATGTACCCCATATTTTTTACCTAATGCTTTAACTCCAGAAGCAGGTTTTCCAATACAATATAAATATAAATATTCTGCTGTGACTTCTTGTGGACTCCCTTATATTGTAGTGTACAAATGGCTTTTTTGATTATCTGATGTCAAATGGAAAAGGGACCGAAAGTGAAAGAAACAACCCTTATGCAAGACGAAAGGAGTATTCATAGTTGTATGTGGTAAAAGTTTCCCAAAGAGATAACTTAAATTATGAAGTTTATTTCTTTCATTGGCATTACGTTAATCTCTTACCAAGACATTTAGCCACTGCAAACAGTAACTGATATTGTCTGCAAATATGATACACTACCGTGGGTGTTGTGCAAGCCAAATACAGCCCACAAGACAATTCTTCTCGTACCATCATTACCATCTTGTACAATTTTGGAGCGGAGATGAAAGGAAATGACTAATTCAGGAGGTGGATGAATCTCAGCAGAAGTTGCTGCTTCCACATGAAGGAGTGGTTTGCCATCGCTTGGCAAGAAAAGACTGGCATATTTGTCCAGCAGCCTCTGCGGGGTTAAAAAAGTGGAGAATGCAGTTGCGTGAACCTCTGATAAACCTTCTCAGCTCCTTCTGAGGATGGGTTGCTGCTGCAATAATATTATCACAAGAGCCTGTCTGTAGAGAGTTCTGCCACTGTTGTGTGTGAGTGCAGAAACGTGTTGGTACAACCTCTCGATTCAGCCCTGGGAAGGCTGAGAGCCTGGTGAGACCAGTGGAAAGACTGAGCTTCTACTCAATGGAGCAGCACCACACTGTCCACTACGCCTATGATGATGTACTCTTGACAGGTGATAAATCATGTCAACCTCCCTAGCTGCCATAATGTTTCCACTGCAATTATATCTATGTATCTATTTATTGTGATGTTTTATCTTGCGGGTTTTAAATACGATGTATTAAAACACGGTGCAGTGTAATCCAAATGCAATGAGGCAAGTAACTGTAAAAGCCAAAATTAGGATACAGAGAACAATGTATTTCAAATTAAGTGGGAACAAGATTACTTGTTAGCTGAAAATAATGAGCACCTTCAGTGCCTTGTGTGCATGCAAATGATAGGTGTGCCAAAGGAATATAATATCAGCTGACATTACAAAACCTACCACCATGGAAAATAAGAGAAGTGCACTGGAGAACCTAGTCATTACAGAATTAAAAGAAAATCCCCCCAAAATCAACATCACAAGCAAAGAAGTATGCTGACTGAACCTGCCACTGCATGAACTGAAAACTTGGTTGCCCCCGATGAGACATGCCTCAGGTGAACCCCTGAAATGGGATGGTGAGCCAGAAATAGGTGTGCAGTTAAAATGTTCTCTGCATCTACGGGTAAAAAAAAATCAACAAATCATGGCAGTTTGTTATCATCTCATGTAACTATAGAAAGCAGAATAGTTGGCACAAACAATTCCACGCTCAAAATTTGAGACCAATCACAGAAAAATGTAAGTGCTTGTCATTGACTTTGGATGAGACCGCTAATAGCAGTGAAATCAGGCAGTTACTAAATTTCAACTGAGCTATTGCTAAGGTTTTCTTTGTAAAACAAATGGGGCAGTACTTCTAACATACATTGGAAGTACTTCTTTCTACCACTAGCTCGTGTAACGGTTTCACAAACAATGACAAGTAGTGACTGTCTAGAAAAGTCAGTTAATGTGTTTGCTGAAAAGAAACTGCAGCTGAATGCCTCACTTTCACTGCATGATACGTTACCAGACAGTTGATGGCAAATCTATGAAACAAGGAACATGAAGACTAGTATCATATGTATGGTTAATCTCATTCAGAGAAGAAATACTGCACAGACGCACAGAAAATGTCTCAAATATCTTAAGGAGCTGAGCCCCCTCACTCAACAGTTGGGAGGCTGCCTTCTTTACTTTTCCAAATGTGCATGTCTTGAAGATGAGAGAGCAACTAACACATTTCACTTATAAGAGCCTATCCCTGCTCATTGGTCTTCCTACCAGCTCTGTAATAGCTCCAGTCTGCATGGTGCCTAAAATCCGAGAGCGCTATTCAGGTCACCTATTATCCATGGAAGAGCTTAAAATTTACTAGAGTTTCCACGTTGGACTGCAAAATTTTCTACAAAGACCCCCACACATACTTAAAAGTATCCCAGACTGAACTCTTAAAGCTGTAATTGAGAAAGAAGTGCCTAAACTCACCCCCAAAGAGCCCATTGCCACACCTAGCATCCATGAATAGCACTGAATTTAGCTCAAAATCCATTTAGTACTCCCAGCTGACATTAGCACTCTTATCCTGCCTGTGGAGAGAGCTCTTCCAGAAGACTGCTCTAACCAGCAGTCTAGAGAATAGCTCAGGACGAGGTCCGTATCCTCCCTCCTCTTAACTCTCAGTAACTCACTCATGAGATAGAGATAGTACTTACATTTTGCATTACAGAGTTAGGTAAACTGCATACATATAAATGGAAATAGAGTTTGAATTCCAAGACTTTTAGACTTTTCATTTCAAAGGAGTATCTTCAGCAACAAGATATAGGGAGTTTGGGTCTGGTTTTATATTCTTCTTGGTTCTGCCTTTCCTTTCTGAACAATAACCTAGTTGCAACAAGAGGGATGGAGAGTGGCCTGTATCCTAGGGCATTCTACCATTTGCTCATTCCTTTGGAAAATCAGAATCAGTGGGTTCAGCTTATTCAAGACTGAAAAGGTCCTAGAAGAAACATTTCCCTCTTCCATGACAAATGCACAAATCAACAGAGTCCTGTGCACAGGGCTGCCACAGCTAGGTCCTCCACTGGTACCTGCCTGCTCTGAAGACACAAAACAATATTTCGAACTCTGAAGTTATGTTTACAGTGGCATATAAACCAAGACCAGGGTATGGACTTGAACACAGGACTACATAGTACTTAACTGTTAGCACAGTTGGCCAATAACAACTGTCTAGCATCATTTGGAGATAGCACATGCCAAGAATCATCCCTGATAGGAAACCTGGATGCAGCCACACTGGTTTCAGGGAGTGAGGAGAGATGAAAGTGCAGTCATGTG
This sequence comes from Phoebastria nigripes, assembly GCA_035582835.1. Taxonomy (NCBI): domain Eukaryota; kingdom Metazoa; phylum Chordata; class Aves; order Procellariiformes; family Diomedeidae; genus Phoebastria; species Phoebastria nigripes. Next base: position 1,029,325 of record JAYKAV010000023.1, read on the forward strand.
GGTGTGAACTGGGGGCCCCTCATGGCCTCTACTTACTGTAAAAATGTCTTGGTGTCCAGAGTTATTTCTGGCAAAGCCAAACTCGCTGACTCTTCAGATGGTTTTCAATAGTGTTTTCCACTGATGAGCTCTAAGTACTTCTCCATTTCAGCATACGGGAGTCCTGGATCAGCTGGCAGCCCTAGGCAGTCGGGGCAGAGAAGCCAGTGCCTCATACAGGTGCCCTGAATCCCTTTTTACAGGGGCTTATAGGTTTTCATTGACTGTGGAAAAATATTGCCATCATATTTTTTGGCACAGCAATGCTTCAATTCCAGATATGGAAATCAATTTTATGCACAACAGTGAAGCATGGAATTTTCAGCTTGTTTCTTAAGGATTTAATTTCCTACCTGAAAAACTTTGCAATGAAGTGCTGTTCAATGTACAGAAGCACATGCGTCTGTGAAAGTATGCTCCCAGGAATAAATAACTGTAAAATCAAAATATTGCAAAAAGCCAGAAAGCAATGCCCTTGGCTGCCAATTCTTATTCACCGCTGTGAATATTGACATTAACATTTAGGAAGAAAATATTTGTTCTGAGAAATAAACTATTCTCTTACTCAGTGATACTGCATTCATTTTACCCCTTTAACAAATAAAGTCCAAGCGATCCATCTCATAATTTTATACTCCCATCTGTGATCTGTTTGTTGTGGCCCGAACCTGGCATCTAATATTCTCCTCTGATAAACCACCACTGCATTAGTTTGGTCTTTAATGCCTCCTCCTTGTGTTATCTGATCACAGTAAGTTCACGATTTAGCTCTATCTGGGCCTACAATCAGCCTCAGAGAAAAAAAAATGTTGCTTTCTCAGGGGAAATGACCTCCGTCTTCCCTACATCTGGAAAAACTGGCTGGGTCTAGACATTTAACCATTCCTTTATTTCATGACCTCTTCAACTGCTGAAATATGTGGGGTTTTTAACATCAAGTCAGTAATTTTCATTCAGCCRGGTAAAGCTATACCTGCTTTTTTTGTCTCTTGGGAGTTGATATTGAAATAGTATCAAACTCAAAAGACACACCTATTCTATATGAACTCTTTGTAATCGCTGCTGGTATTAATCAGCCACTCTTAATGGTTCTTCAGTATCTATGGAATTACTTCTTTTTAATGGCAGCACTTCCTAGGTTATCAGTTCTATCAGAAAGCAGCAACGGCCATTCTCCCTTCTGCTCCCACACAGATAAACCAGTTAAAAAATATACAGAATAAACGTAAGTTTATTGCAGCCTATAAGTCATGCATACAGATTCGCTCACATGCCACAGTTTTCAAAACATGTATATCTTTTTTTTTTAGGCATCTGAAAACATGCACTATTTTTGCTTTGCAGTTTTTACCATGGGATCAGATAAGAAAGCTTTTTTGATCAGTCAAAACATAATGTCAAAGTGCCAGGACAATAAGCCATTAATACACAAAGGATCTTTTCTTTTACTAGGATTTGCAACAGAATATCATGTTAAGAAAATGCCGATGCATTGGATGAAATGAATATGCAATTCAATGCAATTACTTCAAGAACTCGATACATTTTCATGTTTCTTTCACTTTTCATTTCATATAGATCATTAATAAAGATGGAATGACTCTTTTAGTACATTCATTCCAAAATCTGTGGCTGGATCGTCAGCTAGTATAATGAGATCCACTCTGTTTTAAGCATTTTCACAGACTGAGAATATGGCCCATATCTGAAAAAAATGTTTGGTGGAATTAGTGTGGAACAATAATTGTATTTCTGACGAGTAAGGCAAGGATTGGATGCTGATGCTGCAGGCTACTCAAGGATGGTTAATTGTATTCATGAACTATTTGTAAGACAGCAAGCTGCCAAAACCTCAGACATTTCCAACATGGTAATTCTGGAATGCTGTAGTAAATAGGAAAAAACAGATGTCATAATGTGTTTCATCTAGTTTAAAACTTAACATGTAATTAACTTAATGGCTTGACAATAGCTGATGTAGCAACAAATATAATGCAATTAAATTAGTACCTCATTATGACATCAAATTCTTCTACATATGCATTACCAAAAAAAAGATCAGATTTTGAGACATTAGTATATTTTATGGTGACTAACTGTCCTTAAAATGCAATCGCATTTTCGTAATACTTGCTTTGTATTTCATCACTTGTGGAAATTATTTCATTTTTATAACACTGTACTTTCTGTAGTCTTTTCATTACACCACTAGTGAAAACTGTTCCTTGGTTTATTGTTTCAAATGCTCTCTCTAGGTACTTGGATTTTTGCATTCATTATGTAGTATAAAACTTTCATTTTCTTTATCTTTTGTACTGCTTGGCTGTTTGTCCAAAGTGGTGTAGGCAATTATCGCACTTCTTTCACATCTTCTCCGAGTAGTTCTTATGGTAGACTTCAGGTGGTCTGTTTTATGCACACAGCAGCACGTTGAGACAGAGTCCTGTTCATGTATTATTTTGGACTTCCCAAAGGTTTCTCAAGGTATTATTAGGGTTTCCCAATTGTTAGTGCTGCAGGATGAAAAAGGGCAAGAGTATACTGAAGCAGAATAACTTTAAAAAAAAAGTAGAATCCCAAAGAAATACCAAAACCAAGCCCAGACATTTCTTGTTACAGAACAGCACTGCCTGACCTGCAATTTCTGTGACAGTTTCCTATGCGCAGTTTGTGTCCAAAGAAAGCAAAAATACATTTTGAGGTTATAGTGATATAGTTGTATTAAACAGGAAATAATTTTACTTTGAATTATGTAATTGATTTTTCAAGTGACTCAGATCTTCCAAACTCACCATGCTAGCGCGTTCCTGTTAAAGATATTGAAACCTGTTAGAGAGAAGTCTGAAAGGAAAAAGGTCAAACTGTGGCCTAACGCAGATCCTACTGAAATTTAATGTTACTTTCCATTCACTGCTGTGGATGAGGTCCTTGATGCTGACAACAAAGTGGCCCTCTGGTGCTGTGGGTATCTACAGCTTGCTTTTTCACTGTGCAGGGATATTATTAGGAAAGAGGCATCAGTAAAAAGGAATCTGAAACCTGATCCAGTGCTGAGGAATGCCTTTTGAATGTGTCATTTGAACCCAGTTATTATTTCTGTGAGGTGTGAACATTTTGCGTGAGTCTTTGCTCAAAACCTGAAATGGACCGTGAAAAGTAGTAAAAAAGTTATGCAAGCCTTCATGCAATTAAGCGCAGCAGTTTCAAAGAGATAATTATATACTTCTGAAGCTGTACATCCAGATATCCAATAAAACGCATCATGTATCTGTTGGATGCTCCTTGTTTCACCTTACATTAAGGTCCATCCATTTTCTGGATTTGAAGAATATCTATGAATTTATGTATATATTTAGATTCTGCACAATTAGATGATCTTTTTTGTTCTTAAACTACATTTATTCCCTCATGAATGTTGCTCTATCTCCATTTCTAAAACGCTGAATGGGCAGATTGCTTCTATCAAGCATTTCATACGAACAGTTTATGAAGTGTGAACAATAGAGGACTAATGACTGGTTATCATGACTTTCAAAGTTAACTGATACAGAACCCCTGCTCAGGGAAAATCGGGGGTTTTTTATTGCACCTAGCAGGAAATTTTAGGGAATATTATAAACTGACCAATTTTAAGGAAGTAAGATGGATGGCTGACAGTAAAATGCTTATAAGCCGTGGCTATGTAATACTGAACTGCTGTGCAATTCCTCCTTCAATATGTTCCTTAATAGGAAAAATATTATGTGGTGAAATTGATACATTTTTTAGAAATTTATTGGAGACCCTTTCCAGCAGGGGTCAGAATGAAAAAGGGAAACAGTGGTACTTGCTGAGGCTGACAACTAAAAGCACAAATCCATCAGTCACTCAGACGTGGTTTAGCATTCTTTTCAACACAGATCATTYAGCTTTGATTTTCCAAACAAGTGCCGTCACCTACAATGCACACCCACCTAGTTGTTCTCGCTGTGTGCAGGTTGTCACACAGGGGCAACAAACAAGAGTTCCCATAGAGAACGTCCATCTTTGATAGCAGTTCAGAAAGGAACAGCCTCTGATCGACGTTAGCATGCTCTATCCCTACGGCTTTTTGGAGGAGAAGTTCATTAGCTGCTTCGCATGCCAAGGGACCAGCTGTCCTTCAGCACATGGAGCAGCTCTGATTGACCAGGAGGACAAGTGGGAAATAAGCTCACAGCAGTGCCAGCACAGCATATGGTCATGTACCAGCTGTTTCTGAAAAGCTTGCCAAACGGAGACCAGAATCAGGTTGGCTGTTAGGAAAATAAAACCCAACAAAAACCAACAAGCAAACAAAAAATTCCACTGTCGAGATTCCTGAGATCTGACCGCAAAACCAGAACTGTCAATCCGAAATGTCACACAGCAACTATGTGAATATTCAGAATAATCTGTCACTGGCTTGCAAGCTCTGACTTGCTCCATTCAGAGAACACCGATGTTCCGAGCATCTGTCCCTTCTACAGAGCTTTCAGAGAAAAAAAAATATAGAAAGAGTGAAATAAGGTAAGTGGATTCGTATTAGTGATATACATTACTAATACATTGAGAATACATTCAAAGACTGAATGGAGATTGATTTAAATTGGTGCCAATTGTTATTACAGACAAATCCCAGGTGTCCCACATTTTACTACGTTTTATTTCTGCCTTGAAGAGGGGAATTCAGATTCTGAGCTTGTGAACAAAAGGAGATTTGATTGCGATTGGTGTGAGTCACATTACAGTGTTGGTGAAATGCTTCTGATAAACCAGTGGAATGACTCAGCAGAAAACAGTCAGCAGGATTTTTCCCCCAAAGCTTTTCAGTTTCAGCTTTTCATAACAAGAAAATAATTTAAACAGTAATTAAGTAGTTCAGAGAACGATGCTGTCCTTCCATCACAGGGTTTAAAGCACTTTCTCTTTAGAGCCTTCCCATCATGACACTCCTTCAGGGTTTGGAGGAAGCTGAACTGATTAACTCCATGTTCATATGACATCAATTACTGCCTCGGCAGCGTTTAAGAGAACGTCAATAGCTCATGTAGCTACACAATCCTGCATATTTAACTTTAAAAACTTAGGCTTTTTGGCTAGTCTAAATCAAATTTATGACTAAATTACATGCTAAGAATGTTCAAAAAAGGCAAAGCCTAGCTAAAACAAAGATAAGAGTAACACTGCTCCTGTACCAGGAAATGAGTATATAGGCTGGGAGGCAGTGGTTACTATCTTGGCTTGTGTTCATGTTTCTTATGAGACATATTTTTATATACAGGCTTAACTCATCGAAAGGCCTGAACAGGACTACATCCGGGGTGGGGTGGGGTGGGGGGATCATCTTTTCAAAGATGAGCTTGGTTCCAGTGACTGAAGATGTTGTTTGCACAAAAGAAACAGTGTTAGCCAATGCAGATGACATACCATATTTTGGAACTCTAGGAGCCACACATTTAGCTGTGAATAAAAGGAAGAAAACCCTTAGGATTATGCACAGACAGAAGACTTACTTTGACATCTTACATAATATTGACTTTCCTTAGACCCGTATGTGTTCATATATTTGAGAAATGCGAGGTGCTAGTGTACACCTGAAAAGGGCATTATTATTTTCCCAATTAAGAAGCTTAATTAGTACTTTGGCGTGTCTTCTTTGTCATATTTTCAGTCTTACAGTGGCCCATTTTCACTCATCTAATATGCTAAAAATGTTGCTCTTTCATTACGCTACACTTGTGTAAACAGTTCTGATTAAGCTGGCATTTAATCAATTGGAATAAAATTTTCCAGGCTCCTGAGGAGCTCACCTACTAAAACCGACTTTCAATAGCATCAATCTTCTAAAAGACGACTTTCTTTCCAGACGGTTCTTCATTTAACAGCAAAATAAACTTTATTTTCTAACCTTGCCCTCTGAGTCGTTAAGGATTTCAAAAGGACCTCACATTACAAACACCGCCACACTCCATCATTATCCCCCATTTCCTCCTTCGCATTCCCGCCCCGGCCCTGGGTGTTTCCTTCTCCGTCGTTACCACGCAGCCAGCCCTCCCGAGGGGGCGAGGGTGGCTCCCGCCGCCGGCTCGCTGAGGGAGGGGAGGGGAGGCGAGGGGCCGCCGCCCGCCTCCCCGCCCGGGTGACGGCCACCCTGAGGCACGAGGGACGGCGCCGCTCCCCTCGCCCGCCGCTGAGGCGGCCCTCGGAGGCGCTCTCCCCGCCAGCCGGCCGGCCGGCCGGTGACTTTCAAACGCCTCGCCCGCCCCTTTTCTCCTCAGGCGCCCTGCGGACTGCACGGCGCTCTCCCGGCAGGCGGGGCCGGGCCAAGGCTGTACAACCAGGGCAAAGGGATACTTCCCCTCCTCCCCCCCCGCCCTTCCTGCGCGGCGGCCCGCCATGGAGCCGGCTCGCTGGCGCCCGGGCACTACGGGACGGGGACGGCGGGACCGGCCCCCCCGCAGCCCGCCCGCCGGCGCGGCGGAGAGCTCGGCGCGCCTCCGGCCGCCCCGCTGCGCGCGCGCGCAGGGACCCCGGCGCAGCCCCGCAGCCCGACCCACGCTCCTGGGCGCCGGGATCTGGGCCGCCCTCTGGGCGGAAGGATACGGGGAGGAGCCTGCGGCGCGGTCCGCCGGGGCGCTGAGTCCTGTTGCCGGGTGACGGAGCGGCCGGCCCCCCTCCCTCCCCGTGGCGCTGGGAGCCGCCGCTGCCGCCGCCGGTTTACGTAACGCCTCCCAGGGCAGGTCCCGGCTCCGTCCCGCCCGCCTCACTCGGGGACGGCAGCAGCGGGACGGAGTCCGCTGCCTCCTCCGGCTGCCAGAGGCCCCAGGGCCCCGCTCTGCGCCGCCACGGCAGGTAAATACCCGCCGCGGGCCCGGGGAGCAGAGGGAGGGGCAGGGCTGGAGGGAGGGCGGCTGCCGCTCTCCCCGTGGCAACGGGAAGACGGAGCCGGGAGGCGGCAGCGGGCGCCCCCCCCTTCCTTCCCGCCGCTGCGCTGAGGGACGGGCGGGCTTGGCCCCCGGGGAGCGCCGGGCTGGCGGCTTGAGGCCCGGCCGAGGAGGCCCGCGCCGGCCCGCTCTCCCCTCCCCTCTCCGCTAAGAACCCGGGAAGAGGAGGAGTTGCGGGGCCGGGCCTGGCCGGCGCTGGGAGGACGGTTTCCCGGGACGGCGCGTCCCGCTTCTCGGCTGCGCCTGCCGCAGCGCGGCGGGAGCGTGCCGGGGAGGCCGGGGGCAGGGCCGGGGGGAGACGGGAGGAAGCGCGGCGACGGGAGGAGAGGGGCCGGGGAGGGGGTGACAGGGAGCGCGAGGGGCCGGGCGGGGGGGCTGGCTGCAGGCCGGCGGCGAGGCAGGGCTCGGGGGCGGGGCCGGGGGCCCGGCCGGGGTGCCCCGGTCCGAGCGCCTGCCTGGGAGCTGAGCCCTCCCTGCCCCCCCCCCCCCCSCCGCGCTGCTCTATCCCGGCCCGGCCCCGGGGTCCCAGCGTCAGGTGAGCGGCTTGCGCCGGGGGTCGGGAAGGAGACGCCTTCTGGAGCGGGAGCCGGGGCTCCCGTGCCTTCGGGCCGGGTCACGCCCGGGAGGACAGAAGCAGGGAGAGGAAGGCGGCACCCAGCACCCACCCGTCGTGGGTGCCGGCCTGCTACGATGTCAGCCGGCGCAGCGGACGGGGAAGCCGGAGGATGCGGCGCTTCGGGTCAGGGTAGCAAAAACCTGAGCCGGGCAGCCCCTTCCCTGCCCAGCCTGACCGTGAGGTTGAAGTGACGGGGCTTTCCGCACCCGCCCGGGCTGCTGCCAGGCCTGGCTGGTGTGCGGGTATGGCTCACGGCGTGACCTTTCATCCCGTGCGTAATTGTACAAAGCGCAGACAGCGGCAGCTGACCGGTCAGGAGGAGCTGGGAGTCGGGTCTAAATGCCTCGGATTGGGGTGGACGGAAACCACCGCCGGCTTAGCTGCGGCCTTACGGGGCTACCCTGGGGGCCGATCTGGTGGGACGCGCTCCCCTCCTTTTTTTTTTTTGTTTTTTTTTCCTGTCCAACAGCATTGTCCTTTAGGGGCCTATTGAAGGCAAAAGGCGGATAGAAAGGCTAGGGCTGCTGCTGTTTCAGGAGGAGGAGCTGGGCTGATGGCAGACTGATGGGAGCCGCATCCTATGGCCGCTCGGAGCCGGGCGCCGCCGGGGCGGGCCCGGCAGGGCCGCAGCCTCTCGTAGGCAGTGGGCGGGGTGGGGGTGGGGGACAAGGTTTGGCGAAGGTTACAGCTGAATGCAGAAGTGACACAAACTGGCACTTCATTCCAGCAAACTCATTTCCATCTTCTCATCGTGTCCTCTCGATTAAAAGTATACATGTATTAAGTCGTGTTACGAAACTCTGAGAAAAGCGAAAGTGCGGTGCTTTTTTCTGTTTTGTCTTTGTTTTAATTACTCATTGCAGTACCTGATACTGATCTGAAGGGTGAAAATAGTACGATTTGCTTGTCCTTTATAGGAATGAAAAGACATCCCTATATTCCAGTGTTTTCTGTGTAATAAGTAATTTGGGTTGTAGTTTATAGGCCTGGGGTCAGAGGACAGTGTGGTACAGGTAGTTGATTTTCGTCATGCAAACCCTTTTAAATGTTTAGGTTTTTACCCTTCTGTTGCACATTGTATATTACTTCTGTGTTCCTGGGATGAGGTGGGAATTGCAGATCAAATTTAGTTTCATAGCTGTCAAAAGTGAGCCCGTGATGATTCAGTAGATAATTGTGTAAAACAAACTACTTCACTGCAGTGCTTAAAACCCAAGTATTGCAGGCTTCTCACAATCCATGGGAGTCTGAAATTGACATTTTTCTTTATTGTTTAAGACCAAAATATGCCTTATAAAAGTAAATGACGTGGAACTTGATTGTTACTTGACATGTAACTGTACAGATTTTATTTTGTACTAATCCTCCATCTGCTGTTTCTTGTCAGTATGGATATGCTAAAATGGTACTGTACAACCCCTCCCTCCCAATCAATAAAGCATATCATATAGGTATCAAAATCTTCTGTTTCGATCTTTGAGATATAAGAGGGAATGTAGGTAACTTGAATAAAGTGAGTAGTACACTATATATTTATAATGTTCTTAATTTTCAAAGRCTAAGAATTGTAGGGGAAATCCTGATTTGTACACTCTGTTGAAAGCATCACCAGTTTATATCCCCGCCATATTCTGCTTAGCAGATATTCCCACACGCACAGTCACAGAACTTTATCAGTTCATTTGTTTTGTGCACCGTGGGGGTAATGATTCTTTGAGACCACAGATTCTGCAAATTTGTATTGGATACGTGACCCTCTAGCTTGTCTGCTCATCAGCAGGGGAATCGGAAGGAAAGGAAGGGGCAAACAGATTTATATGTGACCCAAGAGGAAAAATTGGAGGCCTCAAACTTCTCTTGTTATCTTAATATGCTGATTTCATAGCCTGCATTCCCCACTGCTTTTGTTGTTGTTGCTATTCGTTATTCTTCCAAGTAAGAGAAATTCCATAGGGGTAAAATGATGTCAGTATTTTCCTTTGCTTGTTTGCTGTGCATTCTAGCAGGAATAGGGACAGAGGAAGATCTAGATACTGCTCATAACTTCATTATTTGTCCTTCTTGAGAATCTTGTTTCCAGGTGAATAGGGGAGATGAAGGATGCCAAGAGGTTGGCTTTATTCTTAGCACGGGTGAATTTTCTGTGGAATTTTATTGGTTTTTAGGCATAGTGCTGTAGAGTCAGAATAGACTTTCTGTCTAYTTAGCTAGAATCCTAGCAAAATCATCTATCAGTTTGCTGCTTCTTTAAGCTTTGCGTAAAGAAGCATACAAAATTCGTAATGATGGATGTTGAAAGTAGTGTGTGTTAAATATTTCCTTTCAAGCCATCTAAATGTTAATGTGTTCAAAATTAGAAATTTGAGCTTTTCTTCTTTTTTTTTTTTTTTTAATCTGGGGTTTTCTGTAGTTTGTGAGAGTAAAAGACCCTTATTTCTTGTTACTCCATTGCAGCTTGTTTTTCTTCTTTCTTTTCTTAAGACATGCGTTTATAGCACAGGTTTCATACCTGACTGATGGACTGATAATGTGAAGCCCCTAAAATTGTATAATGGTAATAACAACCAATAGCTAATAACTAAAAGTAATAACTTATTGCTATAATAAGATGAGTAACAATGTCTGGTAAAGCAGAATGTGATGGAGACAGCAAGACTTAGCATTCCTGTAGGCTAAGAGAGGTAGCAGGAACTATTCTAGTTATCTGCAGTGCTAGTGGAGCTTGAAATACAAATGATCTTCTAGAACCTATATAATATGCTCTGTTTATTGGGATAGTTTGTTCTGTATTGTGGAACAGAGATTGGAATCCTTCATTTTAGTCCAAGAACAGTGACAGGCTGGTTAGGTAATTTGCAGATGTAATTATAGAAATCAGTTGTTGTGTTGTGTCCATGCCCCCCAACCCCGCCCCAAGAATTTTTTCCAAGTACAGTCAATTTCATGATAGAAAATAAAAATGTTCAAATGAATATTTGAATGCTCAGTTGCATTTCAATATACAGACARAAAGCAAATTGGCTGATAGGAGGGAAAAGTATGTTTCTTCATAATTTGGAAATAATTTACCGGATTCRTCTAGGCAGAAATACCAGGTAACTGCAGGACTGTCAGAGTGTTTTAGTAGAAAAAGATCTAGATGAGCTAGTTATAATATTTTTACTAAAAAGCATCTTCTTGTACTTTTCCCAAAAGTTGGTTGGGTGCATTTGTAATGGATGCTGAGGGATTGAATGTGTATTTTATTGGGCCACAGTGGTGGTTGGGAGGGTGGGGGGGAAGTGTTGAGTGGTTTGAACGTTCAGTATAAAAATTATTCTTTCACAGACTTCTTACTAGAAGTCTCTAGCTTTATTGGAAGCTACTGAATATTTTTGATTTTTAGTCTGCTATTTCCTTTATAATTTCACATGTAAGTGTTTGGATTTACTGCATAAAACTATTCATTGGTTATTTCTGCAACATCTAGATTCTGTTCTTAACTTATCTTCTGTACATCCACTTTGGTATCTGTCTTTCAAAGAGATTTATTTCTAAGGCAGTAGTGTGGAAATTTCAATTATAAAGGATTTAAATTAATTTTTCACTGTTGTGATATAGTAGGTAATAAGTGAATTATATCCTGCTAAGTTTGTGCATAGTCTGTGCTCAGGCTTGCTATAACAATTTTAATTTTTAATATAATTTGGGGAATGTTTAAAATTCTCTTTTTTACTGTATTGAGGAGGAAGTTTCAAATATGCGGTCCATGCTAATTTTACTTTTGTCTGTAACTTTGTAGGCCTTATTCTAGAAAGGATTGCATGTGAAAATTTATACTCTGTGCAAAAAACTTGTTAATAAATACCAATAAATTGTAACAGGGATGAAATCTGAATAGTTTTGTGTTCTTTTTGTAACTTTTAAAAATCTTCCCCTAGTTACTATTGCATTTATATAAGGAACAAGGTCTGCTGGATAGAGTGCTGGACTAGGATAGAAGAGACCTGCAGTTTTCTATCAGCTCTGTCGCTGAGTGAATTCAAGCAAATTGTTCCATCTTAATGTGCCTGTGTTTAAGATGCTGTATGGAAAGGAGGAGCTGTTATGCCTTTTATATGTTATTAAATTGTGTGAATGTGGGTTTTTTGTTGTTTTTATGGTTTAGTTAGATGAACTACCTTGGTTATAGAAGAATTCTGAAGGGAACCATAGTTGCGCTGCGGAAGAGGTTTTGCATATGTAGACTGTGGAAGAAAGTACAGAGAGAGGTAAGAGAGTAAGAGACTAGGGGTGGCTGAAGGCCAGAAAAAATAAAGCAAGTTTTCATAAGATTGTATAGTTTTAACATCAGAACAGCAGAGCTGAGTTGCAAGATACATTCTGCAAGGTTATTCTAGGTAGTGTTAGCTTAGTCAGGACTTGGATTGAGATAATCTTCAACAGTAAAGTGGGAAAACATGCTAAAACATACACAGAGTGATTAAGGAAATTATTTTGGTCATTTAGCATGTGTCATATGTGCTTTTTAAGAAAATAAAGTGTTTTATTAGCCTAAAGAAAAAAGGCTGCTGGAAGCATCACTAATGAAGAAATCAGTAGTGTGTATTGCTGCCATTGGATGAGTAATTAATTCTCACTAAATCCTTGTGACACTGTAATCTGTTATTACAAACTTGAAACAAATTTGAAGACTCTGTGGCTGAGTGGGAGTGCAACATTAAAACACTGCATTGAATTTAGGACACTGGAGTATCTTGAAAGAAACAGAGCCAGCTTCCAGTGATTTGTCTAATTGATAACTTTACTTATGAAACTTCAGGAAAAACTTTTACTGTTTCATGATATTTTAATTCTGCTGGCTGAAGATTTTGAGCTAATGACTGTTACTAATTAGCTAAAGGTTGCTGTTGAGTGACTTCCTATTCTCCTGGTTCTGTCTTCTGGGGTAGAAGTTCACTCTGCTGCTTATTTGACTATTGCACTTAACAGTGAAACAGAATTACCTATAGGAATTCTTGTTTTATTGAAGTTTTTATAGCTGCTTTGCTGGAACTCATGTTGAATTGTGTGGGGTGACACAAGAGTTTTAAAATGTTTCTGTAAGTCCAGATATTAGTTTAATTTTCATATTTATATAGATCATTTTTTCACCAGCTTCTCTGAACAGGATATCTTACCAGCTTGAGGGAAACCTCAGAGTTCTAGTTTTTAGTAACTTTGTTCTTGAGTTGTGAAAGAAATGCCTTGGTTAACAGTACAGTAACTTCCTTGAAAAGTAGTAATATAATGCTGACCTGCTGTTTTTGTAACAGGTTTTCTGGTGGTGATAGTTAAATATTTTGCATTTTAGTAAAATAAGATTTCCGGCAGTCATTTGAAGTAGCAAACAGCAAATTTATTATTTTAAGAGCAATATTAACCTATCCTACCTGTTCAGTTTGTAAACTTTTTTTCTTTTAAATAAGCAATAGCATTTTTAAGCAACATACTTAATTGTAAAAGTGGATATATGATATGGCAATAAATATCACCACTGGTTTTATGGAAAAAGAAGAAGAAAAAGTTGTTTTCCTGACGGTCTTACAACATAAACTGAACAAACAATGCCTATGCAAATGCACTCAAGTGCTAAAATATATATTCTTCCATGTGAACTGTTACTCTGTTCAAAATTGCAGTGTCTCCTACTTCTGATCTCAATTTCATAAATACATAGAATTTAATTTACTAACATTTTGGATTAAAAATTAGAGGTAGTGGAAGTGCAGGAGAAAAGCATTTGAAACAATTTCCTTTGTAGGTCTGCCATACTTTCTTTGCTGCAAAGTCGATATCTTCTCTGCTGGTTAAGTCTTAGAGGTTGCAAATTCAACTTGTCAGAACTCTGCGATTACTGAGCCTCTCGTGGCTGATGCATATTGCACATTTTTACACAGTTATTAATGAAAACATTGTCTATATGTGACTTCCAACTGAATTTATGATAACATCTTTTTTTTAATGAAAAGAGCAGTTGAAAAGACTATATAGTTAGGCAATAGTTATATTTGTTTTTAAACCCTTCATGAGGCTATTTTAAGCTTTTCAAAAAGGTAGTAATTAACTCCTTGAATTGCAGACCGAGTATAGAAAACTTCAGTAGTAAGCATTCAGAGAAGACCTTCATACAAATTAAAGAAGTTAACAAAATAAAGTAAAATGTGTAGTGTGGTCATTAACTAGTTAGATGTTTATATACAGCTGGATTATTAACTTTGGAAGTATAAATAGCTGGAGAAATACCATAGCCTTTAAATGGGCAGTGGTTATTGGATCTTTGGAATTCATAATTCATTCTCCTTTTCCCTCCCCAACGGAAAGATGCAATGTATGCCTAAGAATAAATTGTATATTAATTGAAATAAATCCCATATGGTTGTGCTGAAAGAGTGGCCGCTGGGCTAATTGGTGCTGCAGTAGTGTTCCAGCCAATGTGAAGAGCACTGAATATTTTATCAGGGTGGCCCCACTGGTGGCCTGGGGGATGATTCCTTCTGGTGGCTGCCTGTGCCTCGGAGGAGACTGGCAACACCTCTTGGGGCACACTGRTGTCTGTGTCTACACACTGAGACATTATGAAACTGGAGGCAAGTCTGTTTTAATGGACGCACACGTAACTTGGCGCTCATGCCTCCAAGCCGTTACCGTCCCACTTGGGAAGGGAGTTCAGACACAGGCAAACAGCTGTTAGTAACAGGTAGTTTGAACTGCTCTAAAAGTTGGGTAAATCGAAGACATCAGGAGGGTGGGAAAGAGAGTGATCAAAATAGTCAAGAGCATATATTTGATCTTTCCATTACTTGACTGCATCCTCTGTTGCGTTGTTAAGCCCCACATATATTCTAGGTGATAGAAAGGCTAGTAAGTATAGCCTTTCTCTACAAGTAGTAGAAAGCTTACAGATTTTACATGCCGAAAGTCCTGAAGATAAATGTCTCAGTGAGCTTAAGATGTGTGCATTCTCTGTGAACTTATTTATATTTGGTTTTGGTTTTTATTAACTCTATTTATGTTTCCTTAAACCTAAGAAAGAGTTACTGAGGTATGATGGATGATGGTAATCAATGATGTGCAGTCCGTTGCTTGTGTACATAGTAAAAGATACAGCTTTTGATAAATAGTGTCCCTATGAAGATTCTCATGGGACTGAAYAAAAAAGACTAACTGTCTCCTCCTTGAAGTTACAGCTAGACATGTATTTCTCCCCAGGACCTCTCAGGCCCTGTAGCAGTCCATTCAGGCAATCCCTGTGTGTAATAGACTTGAGGTAAACAGGAGAGAGTGAGATGTTTGTGACTGGCTTTGCTCTGGTACGCTGATAAGATCTGCAATTTTAAATTGAAAAACTTAAATCATACCAATGACTTCAATGGTAAAAAGAAATGTAACAGAACAGTCTGAAACCTGATGTCGGTGATACTGAAATTACACCGATGGTTGGGGACTACTGTAAAGTATGAGCTGAGGCAACGTCTACATTTTTGAGGTGTACATATGCTGCCTTCTGCATTAGCACTCACCATTTCTTTTGGGTTCTCCACACTTTGGTGATCCATAATATTTTAGGCTAGTTACAGTGCAACACTTGCCTCTCTCTTACCAAACTTGAAGCAACCAGTAATTTCTTTGTCATCTCCAGGCTACTGTTGCAGTGGGATTCTGTTTGTTTTGAGGCTGAATCTGCTGAATGATCTAAGTACGGGGTACAGTTGCATGGGTCAGTAGGGAATTTCTGTAAAAACGTTGGAAGTACATATCATATCTGTTGAAGTACCTGGATTGGATTCCACATTTCATGGTCCAAAGAGTGATGGTGGTCTGAAAGACTAGAATCTGAATGAGCTAAAATGTAGTTTCTGAACTCTGCCTTCCTAATGTTTTCTTGTTATGCTTAAGTGGATCTAACAGTGGGCCGCTGCTGAAAGGGGCAACCCCACTTCCTGTCTTATGCCAGATGTAGAAATTTTGTGGCAATGGGGTGAGTTGATCGCTTATTTGTATTTTTTGAAGACTGGCCCACCAAAAATGAATTTTTTTCCATTTAGAACAAACTGATCCAGTTCATCCCTGCAACCACACAGTGGATGGATTAAGTACAAGGACAAAAGGGTGAGAACGCCAGGAAGGGACGATGGGAGAAATGGTAGAACATCCTCTCTTGGGGGCAGTATGGAGTTGCGGTGCAGTTTGTGTTACGCTCACTAGCCTTTGAGTCGCTCACTAGCCTTTGAGTCGTCAGCCACACAGGTTTCTCTGTCAAGATGCTGCTGTTGGTGTCGCTCTCTTCTCACTTCTGGTTTTTACAAGCTGGTACTTGTGCTGGCAATAGTAGTAATTACTTCAAATTTTGTCAGTTATATGCAGCATTGTTTTAAATTCATTTTTAACATGAAAAATATTTACTTAAATTCCTTTTCATTAGATGCCGGTTTGTATTTTTAAACTTATAAAAAGTACCGTATTTCTAAATTATGTGATATGTGTACATTTTTCTTTTTTTCAGATAAGATTAAAAAAAAAAGTAGTCTCATTTCAGCAAAGCAGTAAAATTTAGTTCAAACACCAGTTTTAAGCAAGCTTGAAATTTAGTTCCAAATCCAGTCTGGACAGTAATAAACTAAACTGGAAAAAAATTTTCTCATGGCCGTTTATGTTCATCGTTTTTTAAGAATAGAATGGAATTATTAGGACTGTATTGGTAACTGGATAACCTTGTTTGGACAAATTCTTACTAAAATAATGTAAATGTTGCCATTGTTAATGACAGCTGGGCATTTGAAATTAGTGAAGCAGTATTTCACTCTTCTAGCTTCAGACAGTCTATAAATGTCTTTCAATTTATTAAATCTGATCAATGTTTGAAGGTGTTTTTAATGGTTGTTAAGCCCTTCTTAAAATTAATGCTGAAATTTTTGGAGACATAATGCTTTGGGTTGGGGGGTCGCAGGTTACAGATGTGCTGTACTTAACAGTTATTTGGTACAACTGCACAACAAACTGTGGTACCAGAAATTTTTTTTATTTGTCATAAATGCTCTGGGCTCCCTTATGTTTATTGAAATGGAAGTGGTGGCTGTGTGCTGCATAATGAAGTGCTTGCTTTTGATTTTTTTAATATGTCTTTAATATTGAGTCTTGACCTCCTGAAACAGTTTCCTGAGTGATGCTATGAAATACCAATACTTCTGTCCTGAAGGTAAAATTTGCTTACTAAATTATCAAGACACCTATTGAACCATGATCTGCGAAACTTGCCAACTGTTAGGGCTTATTAATTAAATTTTTAAGTCATATTACATGTAGTGAAGAACTACTTCCTAGGTGTCCACTATGTAGAGATGCTTCTTACAAGTCTGCTATATTGTAATAGGAACCCTTGCAAAACAGTCTGTTTATGAAGCCACTTTCAGACCTTCTTACAATTCTATAAAGTGATGAAGTTTTGGTATGTGGTGGGCATAGTATGCTGTGACTGTTCTTCACAGTGTTTGTAGTTTTGCTGCTAGGTCATGCTTTTTCCTCTTTCCATCTTGCCTTTTTTTTCTAATTTACAAATTGTACATTTTCCAGCTTATATTACATGCTTGTTTTGAGGAAGTGGAGAATATTCAGATTACTGAGAATTTGGGGTCTTGGATATGCAGCTGAACCCCTAGTGCAGGTGCGTCACCTGCTAATTCTGTAGTCCGTTAACAGGTGTTTCCCATAGCTCAGTTTTTGCTCTCTGACAGGATTGATGTTCTGACATCTTGTAACAAAGTTCATATATGTTAATAATGTGCAGCCCTGTGAGTGGATCAGCTAATTGAACTCCTCCAGCTACTGTTTTTTGAAGTGTTGTTCTTCTATTATGGTGAACATGAATGTTTTATGAGAACAGCTGTACTGGTTCAGACAAAGGCTTTGTCAAATTCAGTACTTGTCTGCAACAGCATCTGTAAGTGAGCTGTTAGGGACGAAAAAGAACAGGGAGAGTATATGTGATACTTCTCCTGAATACTCCCTCAGCCTCACACTATTTTCAGTCTAGGGGATTTCCTGAGCCTGATGTGGTTTGTCTAGTTGGAAACTCTCAAGGGATCTGTCTTGTTCAATTTCCTTTGAAGCCCNTTTTTTTTTTTTTTTTTTTTTTTTTTTTTGAGTCCTCAGTATCTTTTGGCAAAGGAATTCCTAGTACCTGTTGTGTGAAGTTTTGTACATAGCTCTTACTAACTCGTTGGTACTTTCTATGAAGAAAATACATTGAACAGTCAATCTCTATCCATGGAGAGGCATGTCTTCTTTGATATATCAGGACCAGGGTTTCATGTTATATACAATATGTGTGCAAAACATTAATTCAGTGACACAAAGATGACTTTAGTTTTGTTCTGTGATTTGCTCTTTTGACTACTGCTGGGTTTGAGCTTATAGTTTCATGAAATATCTAACATACTACTTAGGAAATAGATCCTGGGATTAATAGTCAGTTTACAACTCATTGTTCTATGTATTAATAGCATGAGGTTATTATTCCTCCTCTGTCTCATTTCAAGTTTATCTATGCTGAATTTTGTTTGCCTTTTTATTGCCTAGTCCAGTTTCATAAAGTCCTTCTGCATTTTTTCAGTTATTTTGTATTCAGTATCCCTGATAGCTTGCTGTTGTTTTGTAGCTTGTTAACTGTGTCGCCCATCCCATCTTCCAGGTCACTTATGAACTTGTTAAGCAATGCAGGTCCCAGTGCAGTATCCTACAGAACTGTGCTGGTGACTCCCCTGGTGTCATCTTGGTTATACCCCTGTTCTCTTTCCTAAGCTAAGTAAATGAGGCTTATATGGTAGCTCTTGAATCCTTTGAGTAATTCCATTGAGCTTTTATACAGGATTAGCAGCTTCAGATTTTCATTTGGATAAGTGTTATGAAAATAAGCTTGCAGATTTACAAGAAAACAAAATCCTGCAGTAACGCCCCCAGATTGGTTTCTGTCCCCTCTGTGGGTTCTCTGACTTGACTGAGTTACACTAGAACCATAGCATAAGCCCAGCTTCATTAGACATCAGTCAACTGTAAAACATATATCCATTACAAATGAGATTGTATCGCTCTTGCACTTCCCGATAATACTTCTTAAAAAAGGAAGGTGTTTTTTCTAAAAGTTAATTCACAGAGCTGCTTTTATGCTTCCGACCACTTTTAGTGTTCCTTGCTTTGATTCCAGCCAGGTGTTTTAATCTGTGTTTCTCATGGCATGGCAATGCTTCTGAAGCTTTGTGGCAGAAATTGTCTGAACTGGGATGGAGGGAGAGCTTTGTTTATAGCATAGGGATTATAAATTTTTTTGTTTTATGGTAGTGTTTCAGTGCCTTGGTCATGAATCAAGTCCCTGATCTGCTGTTTGTTGTACAATAACATCAAAYATCACCAATACATAAAAAACGCTGTCCTTGCTCTGAAGACTATACAGCCAAATTTCTTAGATTATTGAGGAATGTGATTAAAAAATAACAACTTCTTTTACTTCTGAATTCACATGTCTTTTAAATGCCATGTGAAATTTATTAAGGACACAGATTCCATTGTTCACTAGATTTTAAATAGGCTTTGTTTCTGGGCTTTGACAGTGCCCTCCCCAGTGTGTGGCTGTTTGGTTTGTATGCTAAGGATTTGTTTAGATTTTTCACTGAAAGAAACAAAAGAAATGATGGTAAAATTGCTGATTCCTCCATAATATATAAGAACAATTTTGGACTTCTGTTACCATCATATGATGTGACTGTGCTTTTGATTATCAGTCTTCTAGAGGGGACTGAAGTTACTGAAGTGAATATGCGATTTTAATATGTTATTGACCAAACTTGATAAAATGTTCACTTTGATTTATACTAATTAGGATTTGCATATTTTTGCCATAGGTAGTTGTCAGGGAGAGGAAGGATTGTTTGCTTTTAATACAACCATTCTGGGAAAAAATACTACTTCTAAAAAACTTTGTCCTTGTTAAAAAATGTGGACACTTGTATCCACATCAGAAAAAAAAAAAAAAAAAAAAAAAAAAAAAAAAAGGTAAAAATTCTATAATTTTTTTTTTTTTTTCCCTCCGTGCATTGAAAAATTGTCATACATTGTCAAAGACTGTAGCCGGGAAAAAAACTTCTGAAAATGAGAGCTGTTAATTGTAAACTATGTAATGTACTGGCGTATTTCACAGAATAATAGAGGAAACTTTGTATAAAACAGCAGTTACAACTTCTCTATTGTGTGAGAATGTGTTTGGTTTAGTTGTTAACATATAGCAGCAGGCAGAGTGAAGCACTGGAAACACAAATGTTACCCATTTTGGGAATGGAAGGAAGGAAAAAGGTGGCATCTGTAGCTTTATTTAAGAGATCGACTTCTCTGTAGTAGATGTATCAAAATGTGTAAAGAGTAACTTTGAAGCTTGAGAGACTTTGTTTGCAGATTATAGAAATAAATAATATATTAGTTTTCAACTTCCTTCAATACGTAGATCCTAGTTTKTTTTTTTTTTTTTTCATTGAGAGTATAGACCCCAGTGTAGTGAATTTAAGCCTGCAGACAATTTGCTTCCTTTTTAACTTACCTTTTTATGATCTCCAAGAAATAGTCTGTGGACCTTTAGTTTACCTGAAAGGACAGTAGTAAGGGGTATGGTTTTTACTCTCCTATTCCAATGTTTTCTGTTATTTTAAGACTTGATAGTAGGTGTATCTTTAAGAAAGCTTGAAAGCTTCTTAAAACATTAAGTCTACTTATCTTTTTCATTTACAAAAAATGTTTGTTCAGAACCTTGCTGTATGGATACATAATTTTCAGAGGCCTCTTGGTGCTGATAAAATACAGATGAGGTTACCTTAGATTAATTCAGTGAGTTTTGTGGTTTGGCTTTGGTCACTGTTTTCCAAGATTAGAAACAATTGGAAAAAAAGGCATTACTTTTAAGCTCCTTGAAAGAACTTCTTTTTTTGTATGAAAGGGAATTATGGAGAAAAAAAGCTGTTGAAGACATGAAAATGTCTTGCCTGGCATGAGCTTTTAGCCAATCTACTTTTTCTGTTGATAGTCTGATAAGAACAGTTACATGTGCTAGCACTTTCTTGGTGGGCTTGTATCAAGCTTCATTGAAGAGTGATTTAATTACACCTTTCTTTTACTGCACTCTTGGGTAATCTTAGTGTAATTTTACACTATAATGCTGTATTGCTGCAGACACAACTATCACAAGAAAGTGTTTGTGTGGCTCTCATTATTGTATTACTAAGACACTCTTTATATATTTTTTTGTAAATTCTTTTTTTTTTTTAAACTATTTTATGTATTTGTTATGACAATACTCATATTCTATTTCACTTATGGGGAAGACTAGGATTATTTAGTCTTCAAAAAAGATTATTTACCATGCAAGAACAACTCTGTTGTAGGGAACGGACCTGGAGTGTTCCAGCTTCGGTTTCTGTACCATTGATCCCTCTTCCTGTTTCTTGCTATAGATTATTTACAGTTGTTGCTTTTCCATAACTAGATTTCAGGAGACTAAAACTCAGTTTTTGTCTTCTGCTGTCTATTTTAGGTCAGAAGAATGTTTAGTGACTATCACACTGAGTAGCATTTTGAGAAAGAGTATCTATTCTAAGGTAGTCTAAATTGTAAAATCTGAGTGTTTTCTCATTCCTTTACAAGACACTTCATAAATTGGCTCTTGTGCCTGTAGTTGTTAAGCTGTTGACAGCTTACCTAACAGTGACCTTGTTAAGGTCATTGATTAGTATTACAAAAACTGAAGGTTACTTAAAAGGAAAAATTCAACTAGGAAGTGGAGTAAGTAGAAATTCTTTTGAAAGAATTTCATCATATATTTTTGACTTTAGGATTTGTAAGTAATCTGTATTTTTCACAAACTATTGACTGAGATGTGTAAATTCTTATTTGGTAATTCTCATTATAAAGCATGTCCCTCCATCATATTTTATAGCTGGAAATGGAGATTTCTTTCCAACTTGGTAGTTAAAATAACTAGCCTTGCACTAATTACTTAGGCTGTATTGTAGTCTCCCTGTTCAGATTAGCCGTGGTCAGTGTGAAAAAGATTAAAAAGGGATGATAACTTACTTGTCAGAAAATGTTATCTCTAAAATCGAGCTTCACATCTATTAGCAGAAATGTTCGCTCTTTGAGTGACTTGTATTAATTTGATATGGAAAGCCTCTCTCTAGTACTGGGATGGGAAAGTACTCAGTTTGCATGAAATTTTGTTAATTCTAAAACATAGTGGAAATATGTTTAAGACTTTCTATAAAACAAAGTACTTGAGACAGTTGTAAAATGAGAACTCTCAAATATTATTTCAGAATTTTGTTCAGATTTCCAGTTTATATGTCGTGTATATATTTTGAAACTTAAAATAATGTTAAAATAGGTAATTGAATATGATATTCAAAAAAGCTGGACTATAATATTTGAACGTCATAGAAATTTTGTTGTTGTCTCATTTTTTAATTCCTGTGATAACCTGTCTCTCTCTTGCTGTCTCTCCCCATTCCTCCCCATCTAAAAAAAGCAAGACATGCTTTAACTGGTCAGCCTAGATCTCAAGAACTGAATTTCTCAAATGCCTCATGAAAATAAGTGTTAAGATAGAAAAGAGAGGCCACATTATCACCTTATTCAGGGAAAAGCTGAAGCATAAACTTAGTCCTTACTAGGTGCTAAGAATCTAAACCACGCGTCTAAGTAAGTTTTGATTGAAGTGACTCAGTATCCAGAAGCCCTTTGCTTTGCTATATCATAGAATCATAGAATGGTTTGGGTTGGAAGGAACCTTTTAAAGATCACATAGTCCACCCCCCCCTACTATGGGCAGGGATATCTTTCACTAGGTCAGGTTGCTCAAAGCCCTATCCAGCCTGACCTTGAACACTTCAAATAGGTCATCCACAGCTTCTCTGGACAAGCTGTTCCAGTGTTTCACCACCCTCATTGTAAAAAATATCTTCCTTATGTCCAATCTAAACCTACCCTCCTTCGGTTTAAAACCATTGCCGCTTGTCCTGTCACTACAGGCCCTCGTAAAAAGTCTGTTCCCATCTTTCTTATAAGCCCCCTTTAAGTATTGAAAGGCTGCAATAAACTGCCCCTGGAGCCTTCTCTTCTCCAGGCTGAACAACCCCAGCTGTCTCAACCTTTCTTCATAGGAGAGGTATTCCATCCCCCTGATCATTTTCGTGGTCCTCCTCTGGATCCACTCTAACAGGTCCRTGTCTTTCTTGTACTGGGGACCCCAGAGCTGGATGCAATACTCCAGGTAGGATCTCACGAGAGCAGAGTAGAGGGGGAGAATCACCTCCCTTGGCCACGCTTCTTTTTATGCAGCCCAGGATACGATTGGCTTTGTGGGCTGCAAGCTCGGGCTCATGTCCAATTTTTCATCCACCAGTACCCCCAAGTCCTTCTYGGCAGGGCTGCTCTCAATTCCTTCATCCCCCAGCCTGTATTGATACCGGGGGTTGCCCCGACCCAGGTGCCGGACCTTGCACTTGGCGTTGTTGAACCTCATGAGGTTTGCATGGGCCCACTCCTCAAGCCTGTCAAGGTCCCTCTGGATGGCATCCTTTCCCTCAAGCAAATCAACTGCACCACTCAGCTTGGTGTCACCTGCGAACTTTCTGAGGGTGCACTCAATCCCACTATGTCATTGATRAAGATATTAAATAGGAGCCCCAATTAAATGACAAGGCATCAGTCTTAAAACACACAAAAGAAATACTTTATGGTCCAGTATGGACCTTAGAGGGACACCACTCATTACTGGTTTCCACTTGGACATTGAGCCATTGACTGTAACTCTTTGGACACGGCCATCCAGCCAATTCCTTATCCATCTAATAGTCCATCCATCAAATCCATATCTCTCCGATTTAGCAGTAAGGATGTTGTGTGGGACCGTGTCAAAGACCTTACAGAAGTCCAGGTAGGTGACATCTATAGCTCTTCCGTTGTCCGCCRATGCAGTCACTTTTGATTGAAGTAACTCAATTTCCAGAAGCCCATTGCTTTGCTATATTGGATACTCAAAACCTTCAATGAAAAATGTGATCACCTTAACCAAGCCCTCTCCATCCCACCTCTCTTGACTGTTTTTGATGGTATCTTTGCAAACCAAAGACTACTTGGAACGTGCGTTTGCTGTCCCTCTCCATTCTCTGTACACTTTGTAAAAGAAAAGATGGGAGACCTGCTGAATTAGCATAAATGAATTTCTTGTTCGGTTGCTTCCTCACTTTTTTTTCCCCTGATTTTCCTCCATGTCCACCCTTTCGTAATTCCCCTTTCCAGTGGAACTTTCTGTCAACTCTGACAAAAAGTTGTTGGTTTCCTGAACATTCACGTAGCTCTGCTCTGTGTCTCAAAAAAGATAAATCAAGAGTGTCAGTTTTCCCAGATCTTTGAAACATGGGGTTTGGGGGGCTGACTGGGATTGTGGCATTGACTTAAGGAGAGTGTTCATCACATGCTGTGATGTAGAGTACCAACAGGAGAAGGACGAAATAGATGTTTGAGTGGAATGTTGTTCTTCAACAATTAAGAGAATATGGACTGCTTAAGAGTTTGGACTTGTGGCTCTTGATTTGGAGTATCTTGGTCACAATATTAGAMTTTTCTCATACTTTCTGTTCTCGAATTAAGTGATGGAGCAGTAACTTCCAGGCCCTTTGCAGGATGTTTCTACCTGCTGTTATTTGTGCTTACTTATGAAATTCTGACTAATACAAACATGTTACTGACAAAGAGTGAATACTCTTGCGTTACCTACTGTCTCAAAACGAACATTGTCATGAGAGAAGTAAGGCGGCTTTAGCTTAGCGTAGGGTTTTGTCAACTCTGTAGCGACTGATTGTAATGGGTTTCTTTTTGATGATGTCACAATTGACTCAGTAAAGATGTGGAATATACAGTTGTACCTGGGCGGTGATGCAACGAAAGCTCCTAAAAACTACAATATTTTGTTGTGTGAACATAGGTATCAACTGTAAGGTCACCTTTCAATTTTGTTTGGCCACAAAACACATGCTGCCTACACAAAATGCTGCACACAGTAAATAGTTTAGATAGTTACATTAGGTGATGTCTGTTTTGAGTGTGTTGGTCATCTTGCAGTGGGGTTGAAACAAAACAGTAGATTTTGCTTAGATCCTTTAGTCTTTGTTTCCATTCAGTGAAGGGATATTTCCTGCTAAGATTTGAGCTTTGTTTTCTCTTGCTGAGAAGCTGGAGAGGAGAGAGAAGGCCTACAAAAATGCCAGAATGGCATGTRGTTGATTGGCAGACCGGTCCAAAAATGCCTTTTTTGGACTGGCTTCTTCTGGGTTAGAGGGCAGAATGCCTACATGTGTGGTGCTTGCACCTTCTGCCCCTTAGTTATTGAGATTGATTTGGGATTGTGGGTGGTGTAARTCTTAGGATGGTTTGTCTTATTTTAGGATATGGTTTAGAGTGTAAGCTCTTAGGTAAGACTGGTGTATGCTTTCTGTAAAGAGGCATTAACATTCAAAATGTTAATTCTGGCACTGATAAATTATGTTCTGCTCAAATTTTTTAAGTTATTCCAGAGATTTATATTTATATTTTTATGAGGACAGATTTTGGATGATAAAATGCTTTGCTGTCCTGAGGCAGGGCAAACATTGAAACTAAAAAAAACCTGAAAAAACCCAAGCCTGAAGATAGCAACTATTTAGTGGTAGGATTTATGAAACTCCTGGCCAGATGAATTTCATAAATTCAGTGTTTTATAAACAAGACACTTTATTCCAGAAACGGAAATCACTGCATAACAGTAGGATTATATTGTCTTCTAGTGATGCAGAGTRTACAGTCAGTCTTTATGCAAGATAACATAGATTGGTGTGGTTTGGTTTTTTTTCCCAAAGTGTTTTTTCTTTTTTTGCTGATAGTGAAAGTAATGAAATCTCAACTTTCCCATAAAGCTAGGTCAAACATATATTTCAATCAATGGATTAGTTGTGAAGTCTTTGATGAGAGAGTCTCTCTTTCTGCATTAAAAAGTACCTTCTCTGAAAGTCACCTTTAAACTTGGAATAATTCCTGTTACTCTTCAAAATGACACTGAATAGGTGTGCTATATATGTGGATTAAGCAGTRTGTAAATGACTGCTTTCTACATTGGGTGTTTTTTTCACTGTTTAATATCATTCATGTATGGATACATATTATCACAACTTATCATTTTTTCCTCTTTATAGGTCCTGCTGGGGACTTGCATCTGGCCTCAATGTGAAATTAAGGTAGAAAAACACATCTACATATGTGTTTGCTATTAGGATTTAGTTTATTCACTGGTCATGCCTGAAGAGTGATGTTCGTCTCTAGACGGCTAACTGCCAGGAAATATAAATGATTGTCCTAGAAGTCAAGCCTCTCTCCTATTTACTGGAGTGAAAATCACCTCCAGATATCGACGGAATATCAACTACAGAAAATGCTTCACGTTATAAGGATGCCAACCACCTAGATTCATGCGCCCTATCTGTACAGTTGTTGTGGATGGTTTGCCATCTGAAAGCTCCTCAAGCTCTTATCCAGGCCCTGTATCTGTTTCTGAAATGTCTCTGCTACATGCTTTGGGTCCAGTGCAGACCTGGCTGGGACAAGAGCTAGAGAAGTGTGGCATTGATGCCATGATTTATACTCGGTATGTCCTCAGTCTTCTGCTGCATGATAGCTATGACTACGACCTGCAGGAACAGGTATTTACATATTTTAGATGTTGTCCAGTGAAAGTGAGTTTTTGTATCAGTTATGTTTTGTGTATTATACATGGGTATGGCTCAGATTGGGGGGCGGTTGTTTTTCAGTGTGTGGGTGGAAGGCGGGTATAAACCACAAGGGGATCAAATTTGGTGGGTGAACTGAGATTAACAGAGTTAGTTTGCTGTATGAGCAATTACATTAAACAAAATTTTCACATTGCTACAATTGATATCAGAATTACTAAGATGGGAATGTTCTGTATCATAGATGCAGACCTCCAGCACTCGTGATTATAAGGTTAATTTAATATTGGAACATTAGTAAACTAATGTAATTCTTGTAAACTGTGTGTCAAATTGGCCTGCTTCACAGTAGTTTGTAGACTCCCCATCACTTCTCCTGATGGGTTTCATTTTGTGCTATTTTCAGTAAAGAATAAAAAAAAACCACTTTTTTTTTTAGTGTTCAAGTATTTAAAATACATTATTGCACATACATTATTCATCTCTTCTAAAAGAATGTTAATGCTGAATCCTGATAAAAGGCATGCAAAAGAACAGTGAGTCGCTATACATGGCTGTAATTCAAAAAGGGCAGGGGAAGAAGAGTGAAGCTGTGTATCAGATAGGCACAACTCTATTACTGTTTCTTTGTGCCTTTATTGCTATGGATTTTGTATGTCCCTACAACATACTTTTCAGTCCTGATCTTAGCTGCTTTTTTTTTTTTTTTTTTACATTTTAATTTCTCTGCATCATCAATATATATCAAAATACTTTTAATAGTGGAGTTTTCTGGATATATGACTCAGGGAAGTTCTGGTGTTTTCAAGAAGGGATGAGGATGCTGTTGATCATAGACTTCGTCTTATACGGTGGCTGTGATTACAGTGGGAAGGAAGGAAAGCAAATACCTCTTATTTGGTGGCTTAATTATTAGTTCTTTTTTGTTGCTGTTGTTTTGATTATACTTCACACATTGCTACCTAACTGCTTCAGGACTTTCATAGTTTTCTAGTTTACCTTTTTAAAAATCCAGCAAGAGCAGGGCAGGGTATTGTGGAATAGATGTAAATGTAGCTGAAGCAGAAAAAAATTCATGTCAGATGCTGCCAGTTTCTGAACTCTTAGCAACCATTACTGTGCATAAAAGCCTTTATACTTCCATTGTGCAAAACAGAAAACTTTATGTGCAAAAGTAATATTTGTTCAAAAGTTTATCTGGCAGCAGTGGAAGTCACCAGGAACAACCTCATGATATAATAATAATAATAATAATAATAAACCTGTAAGCACTCTTTAGAATGTACCTTAACAGTGAACTTACTTAGGTCTTGGTCAGAGATGAATAGCTGTATTTTAGAAGGGGACAGAATAAAGTTCCAAAACCTGTTTGAAAGGAGGGTGTGGAGTGAGGACAGAAAAAAGAAACCAAGTGAAACCATACCAGAATTTGAGGAGCTTTATAGATAGCCCTGTGGTCTTGGGGAAAAACGAAGACTTGTTTCTTTTCAGTCCATTTTAGAGCATAGTCATAACTGTGAAGTCACTACTGTGATAATTTGAAATGACTGAAGTGCCAAAATTAGTTTTCTTTTTATCAGGCTTTGCAAGAAGCAGGGTAACTATATTATGAAAACCTCATTCAGTGTATTTCTCGTTTCGATACCTTCACTGGGTGCTTTGTGGGTTGATAGCGGAGCTTTAAGGATGTGTCTGTTCTTTTTCCAAGTTGATTATCTAAACCTAATAAGCCAAAGAGGGAAGAATACCACATGCTGACAGGGTAGCCAAAACCTGTGTCGCTGAGTGGATGCTGTAGTACAAACATATAGGATGTCTTCTGAATGACACAGAGATTTGAAGAAGCTGGAAGTTTCTTTTCCACCTCCTCCAATTTGATCCTGCTTATAACATACTTCTATTGCATTTGTTCCCTCTACTTCAAATAACCATTTTCTAAGTTTTGAGACCTAATATCAGTTTAGTTTTGGGATGATATTCTGTAATAATGATGGGATGCATATGTTGTGAAACATACTGCTACCTAATTCCTTGCTCAAATAGCTTAGTCTTTAAAGACTGCAAATACAAATTTCTTATATGGAGAATTCAGGAAATCTTAAAACACATGTGCTTGTTCTTTTATTTATTTATTTATTTTTTATTTAGTTTTATTTTACTTATTGCCTACTGGTTATTTGTATGACCTGGCATTTTAAAATTAATTTTGGTTTAGTTAAGTCATTCAGAAACAAGACAATCTGTACTCTAAAGCATATGTTTGCATGTAAGCAGTTTCAATCCAATTTTGGTGATGGGTACAACATTAAGACAAAAGGGAAAAAAAAACTAGTGTTGTTTACAAATAGAAATCAGGGAAGAGTGCGGCAATTAAACATCTAAATGAGAAATAATTTAGGAGTAAAATACTGAGAGTTGCTGAGCTCCTTTAATTCAGATTAATTCCCATGGAAGAGTTGGTTCTTGGCATATCAGGAATTTTTTCTCCCATATGATTCCTTTGATTCTTGAGAAAGATGACAGAATTTCCAGGGAGAGAACTGTTCTCAATAGTGGGTTTATTTCTCCCCAAGTTAGAGGACAGCTACAAAGAGGATGGAGGCTCCCTCTTCACAAGGACCCACATGGAGAAGACAAGGGACAACGGGTACAAGTTGCACTCGGTGGTGTTTCATCTCTATATGAGAAAGAAATTTTTTTTTTTTTTTTTTTTTTTTTTTTAATAGTGAGAACAATCATTCACTGGAACAACCTCTTCAGGAATGTGATAGAGTCCTTGTTGCTGGAGGTTTTCAAGATGCAGTAGGACAGGGTGCTAGATAATCTTATCTAGGCTCCCTTTCCCTTGAAAGGGTGGACCAGATGATCTTTCGAGGTCCCTTCCAACCTGGGCTGTTCTATGATTCTATGATTCTTTGCTTCTAGAACTCTCTTTCTGTGGAGAGTGATTAGCCGTCACTTCTTCCCAAAAATACAGCAATGACTTCTGTTTTGAACAGGTTAAAAGGAATGTGTGGTCTCTGAACACCCAGAATGGGATTACACATATGAACAATCCATTGCAATGTGCTTTTCTGGGGGTGGAGGTGCTGAAGAGAACAAATTTAGGAAGTCTTAATGTTATGGATACCGTATAAATCATCTTCATTAGAAATGTTGCAAACTGGAGTTAAGATGGTCATTAAGATCTTTTCACCTCAGAATGTTGTTGACATCAGTAGCACTGTTTTGGTCACTTTAGGGAGCCTCCTTCCGTGCTTTCTTTATAGTGTTCTGGTGTCATCAACTGTAGCAGGGAAATGGAACTCTGAAGTCCTGGACTGAATCAGGTAAATACAGAAAGGTTTAAAATAAAAAATCAATGAAAAAACATCCCCAACCTTACTAGGCATACCCAGCTATTCAAGATATCAGTGTTACTGTGTTATCAGTCACTCATGTTTACGTTTAAAATAAGTATTTCAAAAGAATATGGGAGTCTGGATTGACTAGGTCTTCAGGGTTATTTTTGAGAATAAGCAGGATGTTCCCTTCTGGTTTGTTAGTAATATATAATGTGTGGTTTCTGGTCTTGATTCTGCTGCAGACTTCTGTGGCTTTGGTCACTTGACCTCTTTTCCTCCAATATTATCTGTCTCTGTACAGTGAGGTAGTTTGATATGTGGATAGAAGATAAAATGTGTTGAAGGGTTTGGTGTACGGGGTTGTTTTTTTTTTTTCTTTGATTTGTTTTTGTTTGTTTTGTTTTTTTTGTGCGTGAGTCTGGGTTTTGGGAGTCTTTTTTGTTTGGTTTTTTTTGTTGTTGTTATTATTACTGTTAATTCCATGCCTTGACCAATTAGAGTCTCTGTTGGGTATCATTACATGGACGCAGGCTCAATATCACAAAATGATAGATCAATAAGTGATGAGTTTTCAGAGAGTTGATGGGGGCTTTTTGCAAGTACTTGTGTGTGGGGCTGTAGAGGGAGGCACAGTACAGAAAACATAGGTGAAAGTAAAACCCTAATACACTGCAACCAAATTTTACTGGAATGTTTGCAGTTTTTATTCTGACTCATTGGCTTGAACTGAAATATCTATTAAAATATTGGGAAAATTGATAAGCAGGTATGTTTTGCYCAGCTGTGTTTCAAAGTACTAGAAAGCTTTCAAGAAAGGAATCTTGTTTATGGTAAATTGCACTGTGGTACGAAGATCTTCCAGAGCTGCTATGGTTATACATATGTTATACATACCTATCAAGAATTACTGTAACACCTCCTAATTATACACACTTTAAATGTTTTTTAAAAAATACTCAAGTACTGAAATTAACTTAATTGTTGTTGGCATTTATAGCACAATTCTTATTCAAGCCATACTTGCTACTTTTGGAAATGAGTCTAAAAGCTTAAGATGTAAAAGATCTTAAGCAGTCCTTCATACTTAGTGTGCACACTTTTTTCTTTTTTTTTTTCATTTCCCTCTCCGCCCCCCCTCCTTTTTTTTATTTTTGCGGTAATGATATTGCTGGTGGGAGGGTTTAAGAGGGCGGAAGGGAGGAGGCTCTTTGGGGTGTTTCCCCAGCATTGACTGATGGAGGAGAGAATACAAAGCCAATATGAATTGGGTTTGCACATTTTCCTTGATTACTGCGACACAGCAGGATGTTCACAGAAATAGTTTGGTTTATTTGTGGCTAGTTAGTTTAGGTCTGTCATATCAGAAGACAAGTAAAGACTTCAGTGGTAAATTTGCCTTTTTTTTTTTTTTTTTTTTTCCCTAGGAACAAAGATGTTTCTTGCTTACAAACTTTCTAGAGAACATGATTTGCAAATTGATTTAGACAAATTAGATGTCTACATCATCAAAATTACTAAAGGAATCTGTTGAACCATGTTGTATAACATACTATATTTATTATTTAGGTGTGTTAGCGGGTGTTTTGTTTGTTTTGTTTTTGTTTTTTAAGATTTGAGGCCTATCAATGGTCTCTGTTCAAAATGTTTGGAAACCACTGGTGTTTTGTTCTGAGATAGATGACATTTTAGATGCTTTTGGTCTGTTAAGGAAAACCTCATAAAATTGGTATGGATTTAAAGACTGTGATGGTAACTGAAGTGCAGAATGTTTCTGTTAAGTATATATGCTTTCATCATTTGCATTTTWTTACTGATTTTTCTTATTTTGGAATAAAGGATAAATTAAGGAGAAAAACCCATGAAATTACTGACAAATCTTTAACTTTTGGGGACCCACAAAATTGCTGTTGGGGGAGATCTGAACATTGTGACAGCCTTCTGACTTCAGACTAGCTTGATTTTTAATCAGAATGCCTTGCTTTTAGTTTCCTAATGTTAAACCAACTAGGTGCTTTTAAGATTTCTGATTGTTATTTAAATGCTAATTAAAAGTATATTTGTAGATACACATGTTCTCAAACCAGTTTGTGATACTGTAAATATTGCATTAAGATAGTATAATCTGTGTGAAGCRGAAGGCATTGCTTTAAAATATATTTTGTGTGAAACATTATTTCATTGATCTTTATTTGTACAGCGTTAAAATCAGTGTTCTGTGTTGTATCTTTTGTATACTATTTGTAAGCATAGCTGTTTCTGAATATAACAAGTTCATGTTTTTTTGCCTGCGGACTGTTCTCCCTTTTGAAGGGATGRAGCCCTTATTAAAAAAACAACAAACCCAACAGCTAGACACTCTGCGAGATAAAGGCTTTGTTTGTAAGCCTTTGGTCATGCAGCATGAAGGTCTAAATGCATTTGTTATGCGTACTTTCCATATCAAGTGTCTTCTGTTGCTTCTGATCTACTTCTTTCAACTCATTTTTGGAAGTTGACATTTTTTTCTGATCCTCAAAAGTAAAAATCCTAAAAAAGTTTTTTTAAAAGATAGTATTTTCCTAACTCTCAGAATTAAGTAGCTGTTGTACTGCAAACTGTGTTCTTCTGTGACCAGCATGATATTTTTCCTTTTGATTTTTCAATTTATAAGAGGGAGGGTTTCATTCTGGAAGACAAATTATTTGTAGACTGATTTGAAATAGCTCCATTCAGGTAATCTTTTACATGGAAGGATAGAAAAAGTCTTCAGAATGATAGCTACACTTCTCCTGACTCTCTGATCATAGTTTTTATTCTTGCTTTTTCATCATTAGCACATACRTATTTAAAGTCCAAAATGTAGTTTTCTTTTTTATATTAAGAGAAGAACAGAGCGGTAGAAAAGAGACCTCAGCCCACATATGATAAATTTTGGGTCTTTACTCTGTGGTTTTATCTCCGTAAATGCTTTTGGCCTATCACTCTGAACTGGGATGGAGATATCATTGCCAGCTCTTCTGCATTTGGCTAGCGTGTGCTGGTGACATGGGACACTTTTTGCTGACAGTACGTGTGATGCACCTGCTAGGTTCCAAGGTCCAGTCAAACGTCAGGTGTTTGTTCTCCCTGCCATCCCACGTTAACCCCGTAGAGTGACCTGATTTATATTCTAGTAATGGATATTTAGTTTTTGACATATATATTTTAGGGGGAAGAGGATGTGTTTTGTTGTGTTTGTTTTGAAGTGAAGATTTCAGCCATAACCTAAAATAGGAGGAGAAATGCAGATTTGGTCCTCTGTACTACACTAAACCTGTATTAAATGTTAATCTGGCTGGTATGCCTATTTAACAGAAGAGGCAATGCAGATTCTAGCATAATCGCAACTGTTCTTTTATCATCCCTAAGAAATAACTGTGGGTCATTCAAACCCAATTTTTTTTTAATGCATTAAAATATGCAGGGTATAGTTCAGTTATAGTAGGGTAATACTGTGTCACTGCTGCACACAAGTGTCATTAAGTTTCAAAGTTCACCAGCAACATGTAGAAGTAAATTTCTTGAATGCAAAACGTTTTAGTTTAGTTTGTGTTACTGCTTATTAAACTGTGCAATATTTCTGTAGGAACAATTTTTAAAATTTTCTGACTTTGTTTTTTTAATCATTACCCAAACTAAGTATGTAAAATTCAAGTTGTGGAAATTTGTGTATGAAGAAAAGAATAGTTAGGTAGGAAAGGGAACTGTGAGACCAAGACTTCTGCCTGTACTGTTTTATATGATTAATTTGAAGTCCTTAGAGTATTCAAATGTGTACATGTTTGCAGGGCTGGGAATAAAAACCCTCTTTCTCATACAAAAACATGTAATCTGAAGAAAGAGCAGATTTATCATATTTAGGAAACAGTACTATATCCTCGCGTTAATATGCCCATAAAGCTTATTTATTAATAGAAAATAGTTTAACTTTTGTAAAAACTCAGATAACTAACTTAAAAAGTTCATAGAGGATAACTTTGCTGTGCTTCTCCCCCCCTCCCCCCCCTCCCAGGAGTGACTAGCTGAGGACTATACAACTCACACTGTCATATTTAAACTTTGGAAAATAAATCTTTTGTATACAGTATTAACTTGGTGAGAAAAACTGGGAGGATGTGGATTCCTCTTCAGTTAAGCAGTGGAAGATGACTGAAATAGCTTTACCGTAAAGGCACGTGCCTCAGAAAACTCTCAGATACCCTCTCTGAAATGCTGTGTGTGCAGCAGGGTAGGGCCTCTTGTTTTCGGTCTTAGAGCAGACTTGTGATTCCCCTAACGCAATGGGCTTTGTCCTGTGAAAGCACCTGTAGATTGGCCTGTGAAGAACAGCTGCACTATAGTTGTTTTGTAGGTGCTGAAGTCGTTTCAGTGGGTTCCTTCGCAAGTGCTGCCAGTACAAGAGCTTCCAGCCAAAGCTCATTAATAGTTCTGACCAATGCAACTCAAGTTTGTACTGGTGCAGTGTCTCTGTGGGACTTATTCTTTTTTTATTCTTTTCTTTTCTTTTTTAAAATTTATTAATTTTTAGTTGGCATTTGACTTGTTAATTGCGAGATAACTGCTCTGTTCTGTATTTCTGTCTTGGTGGCTGTTAGATGTGGGGTAGATTTGGAGTATCGTGGACTATGCATTTGTATTCTTTATTTCGTTTTAGGGATAGGAATTGCGGTGGCAGGGATTGGAGCTCAGCAGTAGGCTCTCAGGGTCATTGTATTTGTGCAAACTGTACAGGTTTCAGGGTAGTCAGCTTCAGCTGATACATTAGTGCAAAAGAAAAGTATTTGTTCTCAAGGACTATGGTTATCTGAGAAATTTTTCTTTCGAACTGTCTTCTGCCTTTGTACCGGTGTGAATGATCATGTTAAAATGCTGATTCCTTTGCAAACATGTCTGTTCCAGTATGTGAAACGTCCATTTCAGGACATCAAACTTAGGTAGGCTCTGTGGTGCCTATCTTATGTACTATCCTATTGAAGCAGGCACATCTGTGTAATATAGTTAAAATGTTATCATTAGCTTCTGCTCTGAGTAATCAAAAAAAGCTATCTTTTGAAATAGTACTATATTACCTTTTTGTGACTTTCTAAATAGCATCTAATGCTTAGTTATGGTGTATCTCTCACAGTCATGCAAAAAGAATAACAGAATCACTTTTTTATTGTTAAGTTATGACTACTAATGTATTCTCACAAAGGCTTACATAATGCAAAGCAGAGATACAAGCTTGAGTGCCAGGCTGGTGAGGCCTCCTAACAGTCAGGATTTATTTGATATAATTGTACTGTTTCGGATTCTGGGGCTGGCTGAGATACCTCCTTAGTGTGCTTTGTACAGTAGACCATTGCGTGATGGTACACTCACCACATGTCTCCAAGCATAGGTGTGCACTGGCTATATTCTCTGAAATCAGATGATTACAGTGGTCTGTGATGCTTGCCACACAACTTTATTCCTAAGTCCAAGAGAGCAACCATAGATTCTGTGAAATAACTTCTCCAGTCATAACATGACCCTTTCAGATATCTGGACTCTGTAGTGGCAGTTTCTGTTGAGTTCTTGGCTTTGTTTTCTGTCATGTAGGTAAGATGTGCAAGTAAAATGATGTCTTTATAGCTGTAGCTATAGCCTTGCTAAATCTTCTTTTCTGCTTTTACTTTAATGGGAAAACTAAAGGCAGCCTGCTCAACAAACATAGGATTTCAACAGATGCAGCATTTGCATGTTCTCTCGCTCTTGGGAGTGGGTGTGATCAAATTTCTTCTGCTTGGTTTCAGCCTAGAGTAACTTCTAATTAGTGAACAACACATAGACTGTCCTTTCAAGTTGGTAGGATTATAAACAAGAGTTTATAATTGACAGAGACTCCGTTTACAGGATTTTATACTCGGATTGATTGGTTTCGATAGGTAAAGTTCTTCCCTGCCTGCAAATAGTGGAATCATCAGTCCTGAATGCCTTGAGGACCTTGAAGTCAGAGCAGTGCGTGATGTGGTCTGATATATTATCAGCTGTTCTGTTACAGTCCAACTGCATAGGATTGTAATGTTCCAGTTACAGCAACCAGGAAAGAGGTGATTGTAGGGACTAGATGGTTCTCTGGCTTTTCACAAAAAGTCTAAGATGAATTCTTTCCCTGGATTTGGAGTAATTATCTAACATTAAAGAATGTTTTCCAGTCCTCTCCATTCTGTGGTAGCATGGCTTTTGACATGGAGAAAACTTGTGCTGCTCTCTGAAAKTGTACGTGTCTGCTGTTTGTCTGCTGAACCTCTTGTTGCATGTCTTTTGGAGAATATAAGTTGAGCTTGTGCCACTGTTCTCGTGTTTTCTTCTGAATTGTCTTGCATATGTATTATCTCATTATCTTTGTCTCAGTCTGAGGCAGCCTGTGAGGAATGTCTGAGCCGATCCTGGMCCATTAGACCTTTCTCATTAATTATAATGAGATGCAATGTCTCTTAAAATTTTCACAAAAGCAATTATGAAAAGGTATCTATCCCTGTGGCTCTAAGCAGTCCATGAGAGTTTTTCCTGAATCTCAGTTTAAGGGAAATATTTGGGGGGGGAAGATCACTGAAGGTATTTATACAGTCTGCTTCTTGAATAATCTTAAAGATGAAATACACATGTAATCTGTTGCAGTTTTCCCMAAATTCTCCATTATGAGATCCTGCTAGAGGTAGTGAGCACCTATTCCATTTTGGATATAATTTATGGCTATTTTCTTCCGTTCCCTGCCTATCCAAACATCTCAAGAGTTGATTTTTGGAGTTCTTTGAATAAGTTTTTGGAAAAGCTTTCTTGCAGTGCACAATGGTTCATACCTGTCTACGCGAACGTTGGATTTAATTAAACATCAATGCTGTAAAAACTGTTGCTGCCAGAAGAGACCAGGACTGCTGGACTACCTGGGTTTTCATGGTGTCAGATTATATAGTCTTTGTTTTTATTTGTTCACTACAAACCTTGATAGCAGTCACTGACTTCAGATATACTGATGATAGACTTTAGCAGGGAAATTTTGTGGACTGTGTGTTGGTACTCAGGAATTATTTTGGGTGTGTTTGTGGAGAAAGAGAATGTGCATGCCTTTGGAGTACACTGCTGGCTTGAGTTGAGACCATTCTGTCTCACAGGCRGAGTACAGATCTGCAAATTCTGTAGTTTTGTCAAAACATTTTGGGGTTTGTGGTGTCTTGTACAATTCATGACCTCGGTATAGCCGTTGCTTTGGGTGATCTGTCTTTCCTGTTTTTGAGCTTCTTTCTAAGGGACGACAGCATATGCATTCACCGTTCACTCTGTCCATATGAGCATTCGTTCTATTTTTCCCTTTGGCCTGTCTGGTAATTTGATGATCTATTTAATGGCATTTGAAAAAGTCTTTAAAAAAGTTTTGTAAGAAAGGTTTCTCCTACAGCTTGGTAGAGGAGTGTGCAGACTAATGCCCTAGTTTGGAACAAGCAGACAAAACTTAATCTTTATGTACTGCACTGGACAGGAACTGGCTAGCCATTCAGTAGACATACAACTCCAAACTATTCATGGCAAAAATACCAATCAACTCTTCTGCTGAGTCTTTGGCAAATGTTTGCCCCTTTTAAAAAAACTGTGGGTAACTTTTTTCCCCTTCCTTGGAGATATCTCTTAATCTGTTAACTGAGAATTATAAGAAGGAAAAATTGTTCATGTATGTTACTCAATCTTGCAGGACTCTGTGTGCATACCTTAACAATTTTGGGAATTCTTTTTTACATTAGATGATCTTGTCTGGATGTTTGGGCTACTTATTTTGATTATATTCTTTGAGTTGGATTCTTAAAGGGAGAGACTCTGTGTGTATGATTATTTTGTATTTGAGAAATTATGACGTTGAATGCTTCTTATTTTTTGTATGAACTTGTTACTAGAACTTGCTTGTTGAAGCAGCGTGTTCTGGCTGGCCAGCAATAACTTTTACGAGAGCAAGAAATGCCAGGCTGATAATATGCTTGAATAGCAACTGGTTTGTGCTGAAATTAAAATGCCCAAAAAGGAGGAGTTCTTCAACATTCTCCGATTCAGATTTTTTTTTTTTTAAATGCAGTATTTTCTTTTCTCCTCTAAGAGAATGGAAATTCTTGCCCTAAAGTCTCTCRTATATAATTTGAAATAGAAATGTTGACCCCATAGATAATTACGGCTGTTCAATACACTGTCTGAAAACTTGATATACATTATATTTGTTCATCTTAGTGTGTATCTAATTCAATCTGTAGTGCAGATTTATGCAGGGAGAATCTTAGGGAATCAGTTTCCCTGAATTTACTTTAAGAAAAAAAAAATCTGATTTTTTTAAAACATGTTTTTCTGCTGATTCGATTTCCCCATTTGGGGAGTTTGTTGATCAGGTTATTAAATCTGATTCCTTTCCTGTGTGTTCTGCTGATAAGGCAAAATTTAAGCCTGTTTACTTACCTGAATAGAAACTGGGACCTTGAGTCATCTAGTGTTTCTGCATCAGTGGACTTGACTCCAGCTTTTATGAAATATGGGTRGTTCCTGCAAGATTCTTGAAGTATGTTGCAACACTGATTTTTGGTTTTTGTAGACTATGAGCTTCAAAACAATTTTCTTTCAGTCTTATCACAAGGTGTCACATTTGTTCTCTTACTGATAGTAGATATTTCTCTATTATCCTTATAACAAAAAAGTAAGAAGAATCACTACCAAACTTGCTTTTCTTTTTGCTTCTCCAATTTCTTGGTAGGGTATGGCGAAGCGGTGGAATTGCCGCTTTTGCGTAGTTGAGCAGGAGAAACAATTTAGAAATCTCTTTCTAAAATTTGCGCCTGTATATTAATTCAGGATTGAATTAAGCACTCCAAATACTGGATTTGTTGAGGCAGCATTAGCATAAAGAGTACAGATACTTTACCAACATTTGTTTAGCCACATTTATGGTTCTTAAGTTACTCTTGTCATGAAACTTTGCACTTTCAGTGTCTTTACAATTAAAAATCTCTAATAAGAAATTATCTGGTTACGTAGTAGGTAGGTGCAGTAGGACTCTGAAGAATAGATGTTTAAATAGCAGTTTAGATATTCAAACTTGAATTTTTCCAATATCCAGATGGCCTTGGCTTCCTGGTGATATTTATTTGATATTGGGTGGTCGTCCCTTAAAAATTTAAGTAGTGGTAGTCTGTTTTAAATATTAAAATTTTGTAAGCCAAATTTCAGTTTTTCTTCTGTGTGTATGCACACTTTTAAAATTTGTAAGTTTGGGGTGGCATTGCTTCTATGAAACGTTCAGTGACCACTGAACAGAATTGTGAAAATTCGAGCTCCTGCATTAAAACGAGCATTGTCATATGATCTCTAGTTCTGTTAGGAAACAAAGGTAAATGAAGGCATCTAGTAGCTGAAGAGAACAGAAGCCCTTAGTGATTCTTTCCATGTGAAGTAACTAGTTTACTTGCCTTTACTTGCGTTCTACTGTAATACTTTTTTTCTTGGGTGTTTTTTTTTTTTTTTTTTTTTTTTTTTTTTGATTCAGAGTGGTTCTGATGGACTGTAACACAAGAATTGCATGTAAGGATTTTTTTTCTTCACTGTTCTGTAGTGTTTTATGGGTGTGGTGTTTGATTTGTGTGCAGAAAGTGCAAGGTCCTCAATAAATTTAGGCTATATCAAATACATATATAGTGCTGATAAATATTGTAGTTTACATGACGATTTTAAACTTCAAAATTTTATGTGGAATAGCTGTAATCCATGGTATTTGCTAATCTTGTAAAATCTGAGGCTAAAAAATTAGTGAGTTTGTCCAGGAAAAAAAAAAAAATTCAAACCCTCAAGTTTTCAGCAGTTTTTTTCCTGTAAAACTTAAAATGGTGGTGTGAAGCACTGGCAGCCAGGAGTGACTGAAAAGCGTATATTCAGAAACAAACTTTCTGTGTATTGTCTAAAGAGGTAGAAAGGAGGAGAGGATTCTTCCGGAGCTCTGTCCTCAATCACTGCATCCTACAAGATGAGCTGTGTTGTTCCCAGAGTGCACAAACAATGTGCTTACTCTGGAGGGAGGGATGAGACCGTGATACACGCAGCTCTGTGGTGGGTGCCCGAGAGATAATTCCATTCAGCCTGCCTTCCCCCATTTAAAAAATTGGGTATTTGTTGCAAGGATTAAATTTTTTAAAATTGAAAAGTGTCAAAGTTTGTAGACAAGTCTCAGATTTATGTGTGTGGAGACCTGAATGAAATGCTTTATGAATTTCTGTAAGCATGAAGGTTCTTACTGCTCTGCTGACAGGCTGCTAGCATATACGGCTAGTAAAGCTACTCTTGYAGAGGTTAGCTTTAATGTACCCCTACAAAGCTAAGCTTTGTTGGCGTAGATAAAACAGAGTACTTTAATATACAGCATTTTGGTAATGTTTTCCTAATGTAGATGTTGCCTTAGTCAACTTTTCACCTAAAAGGAGAATAAATGAAGTTAACCCAGTGCACATTTGCTGATGTGCCTGGATTTTCATTTTGAGTAACATATTGCAAGTGGGTATGTGTTTTTTTTGTTCGTAATTGTGCCCTTGTGGATGAGCAGGACAGGCTCTGGAAGCTGGTGGGGGGTAGGTGGGTCTCATCAGTTTGTATACTTTCACGTGTATATTGGGAAGAATTAGCGTGCTTTACAGCCTCATTGTGTATAAAGAAATATATAAACTGCAATTTTGGAAAAGACTTATGAATTTATTTAAAAAAATGGAGTGTAGATGTGCACAGTCTATTGAACCTATTTTCTGGGAATTTTATTTTTCTTATTTCTTCTATTATTTCTTTCTGTTATTCTATTACTCCTTCTAATAACAGAACAGTAGCCTGTTCAAACTTCTTGTCTGAAATGAACCACTGGCATCTTGCACAAGTATAAGGAAAAACAGAGTGACTGGTAGCTTTTTATTCTTTCAGAACTAAATCCATTTCTCCCGTTTTGCTGATCAAATAAGACTTTAAGAAATAAATTCAACAAATTGCTCTACTCTTTCCTGAAGGACTCGGTCATGTAAAATCACGAACAGCGGCCATTTCAAATGGCTGCTTCTGAAGGTGCTTGGTCCCTCTCACCCCCTTTTTTTCCCATCTTATTCTTTGATTGCACAGAGACAACTAGCTTCACTGACAACTTGTTTTTACTTCATTTTGAAGCCATGGGGAATTGGGAGTTGTTTCAAATGAGGGTAGGCCTTAGCCTGGATTTCATTAGAAGCAGTAACAGATATATTGAAAAGGTTGRAACAGGTATTTTGAAAAGCATCAGGTGTTTGTGGATCTCTCTGAAGAAGATGATTTAGACCAGCATACATTAAAAGATGTTAAAGATTATGTTCCTGGTAGCCAAAATATTTCTTCGATGAGATGAACAGAGGAAATCATGTGTATATATGTGAACGGACATCGAAGAATAAGCAAGTCTGATAATAAATTTTGTAAATTCTGAAAAGCRATATAAAACAAATGCTACATATCTTCAGATGATTACATATAATACAATAGCATTCTTCTTTGATTTTATTGTTCTTGATTAAATGTTCTCACATGTATGGGAACCCAGCCCGCCCCCACCCCACCCAGTGTCTAATTTTCTTCTGAAATTAGTTCAGGTTCATTTAAGATAGGCATGGCTATCTCTAGTCATAATGATGTTCATTGTGAGACTGAGTTGAAGGCTTTGGGATCTAACATTGCATTTTCTTCTT
Source organism: Phoebastria nigripes (assembly GCA_035582835.1). NCBI lineage: Eukaryota > Metazoa > Chordata > Aves > Procellariiformes > Diomedeidae > Phoebastria > Phoebastria nigripes. The sequence goes on from JAYKAV010000023.1 coordinate 1,070,836, forward strand.
TTGGCTTGTTTAGCTTTCTCTTAAGTTTGATCCTAACTCTGAACTACTTGCTTTTCATCCTTATTATTTCAGAGATCAGTGAAACTCTCTGACCTATTTTGTGTAAATTACAGTAATACATTCAACCATAAGTTGGCCATAAAATGATCTTTATGGATATGCTTTGCAATTGGAAAATATTGCAGTGAAGTGTGAGTAGCCTCCATGTCCTGTGAAAAATATGTGCTTTTCTGAATAGTAAGTGCAAGTTTTCTGTAATCAAACTAATCTTTAATTTGGCAAAAAGTAGTTTTTAGTAGATAGGATGAGGTTGTTTTTATTTTGAACAGTATGTTATTTGTAGTCCTGTTCTGCTATAGTACTGAGATATTAATGTGTTTTAAATAATGTAATTTCTTTATTTGGATTTTAGGAGAATGACATCTTCCTGGGCTGGGAAAAGGGAGCTTACAAGAAATGGGGAAAGAGTAAGAAAAAGTGCTCTGATCTAACACTAGAGGAAATGAAAAAACAGGCTGCTGTCCAGTGTCTTCGCTCTGCTTCTGATGAAGTAAGTTTGGACTATTTAATAGAGTCTTAAGACTTTATGCCCTTCTCTGTCTTAGATATTTTTAGCTTGTGATGCTTATCTTTTAATTTGTGGCTTCTTAAAATGCAAGTTCCCTGAGAGTTCTCTRAGAGTTCTTTATTTTTCTTTAGGAAATTATGAAATCTGTGTATGGTAGCAGGATTTCACAAAAGATTCTGTACTGTGTAGTGTCATGCTTTCCTTTCTGTAAGCCCTCACCTGTTCTTGTCAGGGACAGTTGCAATGCACCAGTTTGTGTTGAAATTACCACAAAGCTTTGCATAAAGATATTTCTTAAAATTCTAAATTTACTTTGTGTTGTGTGCGAGCAGCAAGGAATGGAATATTTGGGCAGCCATCTTGCTTTGTGCATGCTGTATGTGTAATCCAGAATTGCTAAATAAAATGCAATGTATAGTAGCAAATGTTCACTTTCCAGATTACATCATTGAGTGGAAGTGGAGTTGAAGTGCACTGACTGGAGAAGGTGAGGAGAGGTGAAGGCAACAGGTTGGAGGAAGATACCAGAGGCAGCAGATACCATGTAGCTCAATGAAAAGTGGAGAAAGGGAGAGACCATCGAAGGAAATGTTTAAAAAGAAAAAATAATCTGTAGCACAGGTCAATGAAAGCTCTCCAGGGAGATTTTTCAGACAGCAGAAACGAGAAAATTTCTCTTTTAGCTTACAGAACTACAAAACTACAAAGGTATTGTAGTACCTGTCACTACTGTAAGAAGAAACTCTACCCAGCCTATGCAGCCTGGTTGCATTATTGCTCCATACACCTTCCTAGTCACAGTTTGTGCTTGCGCAAGCATTTGTGTGGTTGTATGGAGAACTGGATTGGGAAAGTGAATCAGTTTCCTGAGATTAACCTGGTTGGGGTGGAGGAAATGTTAACCCAGAGAGGTTTCCTGGTCAGATTTGTAGCACAGACACTTGTGCCAGCAAGAGTGGGGAAGGTATGTGGCCAAGAATAATGAAGGAAGTGGGGTTGAATTGTGCGGTTATTCCCACCACCACCTTCAGCGCATTGCCATCATATACTGGCTTACTGTTTGTGAAGCTACTTGAGCATTTGTTCAGTTACTAAAGTGCTAATTGATTAATTGGGAGTTTTCTGAACTCCCATTTTCCCATTACTTAATATCCTAACAAAATGATGCAAAATATAATTTTGTTGGTAATTTGTTCTGCTCTTATAGTTACAGAATATTGAGGTCAGCACTCCGACTACCATAAAAGTTAATTTAAATGTGAAGCAAATATGAAGAAATAATTGCAAGAAGTAATGTCTTTCTCGAGGATATGACTATCTTTGTATACTCATTTTATGAACAACAAAAAGTAGTAGTCTCATACGTAGACCAGAGGAATACTGATGATCAATTTTTAGCTTTAGAAATTACTCTCTTGATGCATCTTCACATAGCTGAAAATCAAGGAGCATCACTTAGAGCTAAATTTATATCATATAGAGAAATCCAGTTGAAAAGAAAAAGAAAGGAGGAAAATTTGTTAATAATCCCTGGTCTGCCTCCACTTGAAAGTTCATATAAGCTAAAACAGAAGAAGAAGGGAAGAAACCCTTCAACTAGAGTTTTGAAAGAATAAAAAGATGTGTGATCTGAAATGTTGAACAAGTAACTTCTTCCTTTGATGCCTGCCACCTTGTCAGATTTTTATTGTTCAACATTAACCTATAATCTACAACCTGTAGACTTGTGTTATTTCAGGGCTATTTTGACTTCTCTTGCATGCCTAGACAATTCAGCTTGCACATTTGTTGTCTTTAACGAACTTGTAGGTTATAATTTTTTTTAATGTATTTTCAAACACAGGGTTGAACCTTTAAACCTTTTTAAAAAAAAAAAAAGTTATTACTTAAAGCTGTTCTGTAGGTAGTTTAACACTTGTATTGCATAAGAGAGAAATATAGATTCTATAGATTTCCCCCCCCCTCCCTCCCCCCCAGAGTTGGGGGGAAGGGTGATCCTGCTTTGATGATAGTGATATTTAAAAGTAACTTGTAAAGTATCTTTTCTTTCTGCTTTTCAAACRCATTTCCTATGTTGGCTGGTTTCTGTACTTATGTTTGTGTGCTAATGTGATGGGAATAATCAGTAGTTTTTGGACTGTGAAACATAATGTTACAATACTATTTCTGCTGAGGCATTCAAGCTGCCCCATGCAATGTTCATGATTTCATATCTACAAAAAGATAAAAATACTCTGTTAACTGTAGCCAAAATTGATGATGAGTGGTGTGTGTGAGGAGCATTTATAAAAACTGTTGAGATACAAATAAATACTTTTTTTTTTTTACAATGCCACTTGAATTTTTTTTAATTGTTTTCTGAATCATCTGCAAATGTTTACCTGTAGAGGTTTTTTTTTTTGTCAAACAGGTAGAAGTTGGATGTATTCATTAGGATCTTCATAAATATGTCAACTAGCAGCTTTGTTCTCATGGGATTTTCTTCTTGCAAGGGGTCTGGCAGTAGTCCACGTGGGCAGTTCTGGAGCTTGCTTATAGTTTTGCTATTCTTCTGTGATCCTTTTTTCAAAGAAGGTGGATACAGAAATACCAATATCCTCACATGGATATGGAACACTTGCTCTTGCAGCCTAACCTCTTCTTTCAACCTTAGCACTGGAGCAAGGCAGGCAAGGTTGAGGTAGCTCCGTTATTGGGAGTAATCGAAAGAAGTCTTAGTGTATTTAAACTTAAGTATGTTTAAATAAAATTGTATTTAAGTGAAATGGTTAGAACGTTTACCCTGTGTGTGTCTGTAGAGAGAGTATACACACATGTATGTGTACACACACACAAACAAACAAAAAAAAAAACCAAAAAAAAACAAAATAGGGAGACAATTAAATGAGTATTTTAGGATTTTGCAGTCTGATCTATTTTAGGGGGGAAAAATGTGCAGAGGATGAAAGGGTATTGAGGGTTAATAATAACTTTTCTGACTCTCATAGGAAATGACAGAGATCCAGGTACCATAATTTTGATGTTTATATTTAATTACTTAAACCAGTAACATGTTGAGAAATTGCAGATAGTCTGCCTCCTCCCCCTACCAGTAATCAAAGGCCCTAAAATTGGGTGATCACTTCAAAAAGATGCTTGATGGGGAGAGGAAGTCATAAAATAGATTAGATGAAAATTGACTTGATAACAGTAAACACTGTTTTGTCAGTCTTTCATTTAATGGTTGAAGTAAATATTTTGAAATCTTGTCTCTTGTGGATTTTCATTTACATAGTATTCATTCTTAGGAAGTACTTTATTTGGTAGCTTAGTTTTGTTTGAATTCAKTTTTTTGTCTCTTATTAAAGAGTAATGCTGTAAAACACTAGTCGGAGGCAGAAATCCAAGACTCTAGTTATAATTTTATGGTACAGAAAACAAACATTTGACTTCAAAAATCCTACAGTTTGGTGTTTATTTCTGAAACATTTCCTAAGTTACGGAGTATGACAAGTCAGGGAAGCTGCAGTCTTTTGACTGCTCTGCATCACTGTGTCTTGCAGTGGCAAAGCATGTTGTGGACTAAGTGCTTTTGTGAGAGGAGGCCTGATTTTGACATATACTATCTGGTATATGCAAGAATGCAAATTGTTAATGTYTGTATGTTCTGAGGACAGTATTTTTTGTGTGACAAGCATTGTGTCTCAAGTTGTCTACATTCATATGAATCTTTGGCTGCAGATACTCTTGATGCAGTCAGAAGCAGAGAAAATGTAAGTACATTGCAACTTGCCAGAAAATGAAGACAGAATGATGGTGAGAAGAACTTCTCAGACAAGTACTTTAATGTAGTAATCAATTGCTATTCTTACTGCAGTTCTAAAGTTATTTTTTCCAAAACACTTGAACGGAGTATAAATAGCAGTTCAAAGATGTGCTGAAGAATTGTTCAAATTTTGAAAAGCTTGTTAATATTGRCCTTGAACAGAGACTTTATCTTAATTCTTATCCTGCTGAATTGTAGAAGAAATTTTAAAATGTTGGTTTGCAATTAACTAGCAAAGTAAGGGTATCCATTCTAATAAAATGTTGGGTAAAAGAACCCAACTGTTTAGAACTGGGGAGTATTTATGTAAAAGTCCTTTGAAGAAAATAGGAAATTTTATCCTGAAATTACTGCCTCAAATTTTAAGTAAAACCAGCTGTTTCTGTCAGCATTAAATGACTTTTTTTGGTTAGTGGTTTTGTTGTTGTTGTTGTTGTTGTTGTCTTTTTTAATTCCTGTCTGGTACACCTAAAACTAAGAAGGTCAGTTTGTTCATGTATAGTTTCTGAGATGCTTGCTTTTTTTTTTTTTTTTTTTTTTTTTNTTTTTTTTTTTTTTTTTTTTTTTTTTTTTTTTTTAATCCTCCTAATTCTGAAAGTCTGTAAATTATTTTGGATTTGAATAATTAAACCTGTCAGTAACAAGACAGAAAGCAGTATCTTTGAGACTCAGAAGTTTAGTGAAAAAAGTAAGAGTTTAGAAATTGACCTGTGTTGTATTTTTGCAAGGTGGATACTGCCTGAGCAAGACTGGAATTAGAGGTTACTTGTTGAGACTGATACATGTAAGACTTTCCAGTAGGTATATTTCCTACTAATAATATTGAAATTACTCATGTTGTCTGCCCATTGGCCATAAATCCAAGCTTAATTACCTTTTAACTGACTAGTTTTCTGCTAAAGGTTGCATTGCTCAATAGAGCAAGCAGGTTTTCAGCTGTGTTATTGCAGTTCCTATATAATATAGTTCATTCACTGAATCCTTGTAGTATTACATGCGAAATTCCACCCCAAGATGGTGCTAGAGTTTCAGTTAAAGCAATCGGTGTATCTTTATTCTGCTGAACTGACTGTGTGAGGACATTTTAAGAATGAGCAAAGGAGACTACTTCATATGTGTCTTACTTTCTGCACTGATGAAACCAGACCTCCCAGACTCTTTCCTTCTCTGCCTATAGGTGGCCACTTCACCTAAGCTGTTCCACAGCACATACCGAGACATTGCTAGTGTCTAATGCTGCTGATCTCTCAAGGCATGTCCTAATGGGGTTCAGGCAGTGGTCCATTTGTGAACTAACCAGGCTCTCAAAATCTGCTAACTGCCACATGAAACAGTGTACATCATGTTAAAGTAAGAATTAGTCTTGGTTGATAGATTCCATAATGAATTTTGAAAGAGCACTGCTCTAATATATTTGACAAAAGCAAACAGTGCCTTCCGTCCCATTGTTCTAAGAGGTTACTGCTTGGAGGTAACACTGGAACATAATTGGTGAAACTTCATAACAGTAATTTCTCTGAAATGTAGTCAGGTGTGGGCAGGCTGTTGTTTGGAGCATTGGCTTCACTTGCTTTGAATTTTGAGGAGGGAATATGACCCTTCTGATATCTGTATTATCATATGGGAGCACTTACAGGAACAAGTGTGGCTCTAGTGAACAGTGTTGTTAAAAATTTGAAATTGTAATCTTTTATTCTCAAATGTACCTTGCTTTCAGCACAAATTTGAGATGTGTCTAAAATAAGATTCTGTTGAAAATTTCTTAGCATTTGTCATCTTTCTTGCTCTAAGTGCAGAACTATCAAACTTTCCATGCAGTTACTACAGTTCTGCACATAAACCTTATTTGAAGAAATAAGCTCCTAATCAGGCCAAATTAATCAATTGGTTATGATTCCATGTCTGCGCATATTTTTATTGATGGGTTACTCTGGCCAACTATTGTAGTCTCCAAAGATTAATGGTACCTGTGTGCCAGTTAGACGAAGGCACTGTTGCATAATCTGTCTTGTACTTGGCAATAGTGACGTGCGAGAACTGAGGCAAAAAGGCTTGTGGAGCCCATAGCCCAGGGACTATGTTTCTTTTCGTCTTATGTAGGATGCCAGATTAACTAGATTATTTAAAATTCATTTTAATCACTGATTTATTTCTGCTGTTCTCTGCTTCTCTGATGTAAGCCAATATTAGGTAGGTAATACACTCTGACCACTACGCTGAGGTACCAGGGAATTGGCTAGTAAACATTAGATGGTTTGTTAAGTGATTTAACTTGCGCATCTTCATATAACTAGAAGTGACATGAACAAGAGATGTGTAAAGAAAGTGCCCAATATTCTTTTGACTTTTTTTAAAAATAAGTGAAAAACATTAGTCAAAAAGCCCTGTAAGGAGGGTAACAAAGTGCTAGGATGAACACTGTTAATGTAAAGATAAAGGACAGCACAAGAATAAAGCAAGTTGTGCAGAAGCCATCTTAACAAATCACAAAGGTGAAATGCTGAAGTTGCTGTTGAAAAGTCCAAATTTATTAAAGCAAAAAAATGAAGTTAAGGTTCCAAAACAACCGTAATGCTTCTTGAAGCATATATCCTGACTAGCTCAGTAGTAAGCATTTCTGTATGTCTGAGGATGATTGTTCAGAATTTTTTTCCAGGAAATGCCAAAACACTTCACAAAACCAGTGCATATTATCTTTCTTCTGGGTTGTTTCCAGCTGGCCTTCTGGAAAGGGATATACTAGCTGTTTCTAGAACACACAGCATTATTTAGGAAAGGATTTTAAAATTTTTCAGGAGCTAAGGAGAATTGTAGACAAGATGTATGTTTTGAAAAATAAAATCAAGCTAGGACTGATATCACTCAGCTGCTTCTGTGAGAAGGCACCATAGGGTTTTATTATTTCCAACCAGTCATTGTTTTTCTATGATAATTTAATTTGTATTGGTTTAAGAGAATTTGTATTGGCTCTGTATTATCAAATCCATTGGCTTCAAAAGTTTTCCTTCTTTCTCCATTTATAKACTACGTAAGCTATGTGGTATTGAATTTGGCAAACTATATTAGCCTGTGTTTTATAACTTCAGATACCATGTAGAAAATTGAAGTGAATTTGTCTTGCCAAGGTAACCATCACAGAATAAAATAATTACAATAAATCTGTTCCTTTTTGCTTATGACTTTGGCATTTAAATAGATATTCATAGTACCACATATCTGATTTGTCAGGTTACTGAAGCTGCTACCCTGAGTATAATATTAACTTTAATGGAAGTTGACAAAAGTTTTAGTTATTCCAATTTTTGTACAAGTTTTCTTGATACAGAAAAAGTTTATATCGAACTGGAAAGAAGTTCTTGTGGGAGCTTAGTCTACACAGAAGTTGCTTCATAACATTTTTTTGGGCATTTGTTTCTCAGTTTACATCAGGCTAGCAAAAGTAAATTAATGTTTATCTTGTATTTCTTATATTTAAGTATCTCCCATAGTATAGATCATCTTGTCTTGGAGGCTGAAAGTAGGTGTTCGGTATGATTGAAAGTTATTTCACCTTGCGTGTACTCCCAATGATAATGGGAGCAAAATGGGGCAAGGCAATTCTCTCACCAGCAGCTTCTCTGATATATCTGGGACAGAAAGAAAGTTTGCATATGCACATCTTGGAGGGAGAAGGCGGCACAATCTTTCAGATAAACAACCATGGCCATGAAAATGCCAGAGAAGTCAGTTACAGAGGCTCTCCTGATTAATGCCTTGTGTTTCATCACAGAACAATGTTACTAGATTATAATTTTCCTTAATGTAGAACAATCATTTTCACCAAAAATTTTAGTTGGGGCCCATTATGAATTCTTATCATATGCACAAGCAGACTTCAATGAATATGGGAGAGTACCTACTGAGGAAATTTCAAGCGTCCTTTCTACATTTCACTTGATGCAGAAAATAACTTTTGCATAATTGGCGGGAACACATTTTAAAAAGTTTCTCCTGTTTCATTGATAATATAGATAAGAACATTTCAGCATCCGCAAGCTGAAGTACTGCGATTAAGTGAAACCTCACAGCAGCGCTACTTACAAGGATAGTAAGTCTTTTCTGGCTTTGAAGTCAGCATGTTTGTTTATAAGCGATGAATAATAATCAAGAAGAATAGTTTCTAGAGAGAAATTATCCTTTCTGGATACAATTCTTGTAGCTCCCTCCTGTAGCAGGCTACATTGAGATCAAAGTTATCCCCCCAAGAAGGCAGGATTATTAGCTATTCCTAATGCTGTTTTAGTACAGGAGACAGGACTAAGAGAGTTGCAAGAAAGTATTTTTCTCTTCTTGTTGGAGAGCTATTGCTCTTATATTGCTTGAGATTGGATTTTTGTGATACTAAGTTGGTTTGTCTGCTTGGAAATCAATATCTAAAGTCACACATCTATTGAAGATTACTTGGATCAAGTATTCATGAGCCCCAAAAGAGACGTTAATAAATATAATTTGTTTTTCTGACTGGTCCAATGTCTKTGTTGTAAATCATTATGTATTCAAGTGAGAAGATAAAGATTTAATTATGGTCTCACTACTGAAGGGTCAAAAAGCTGTTGTCCAAATACATACTCTAAACGTTTCTTAGTGTCATCCACCTTACTATACCGGAGGAAAAGCCCATAATGCAAACTGGAACCTTGTTTTATTCCTTTGAACTCTACCCGGATTGAACATCCCAGGGAGGCTACTGTTTTGGTGGATTTATTTATTTATTTATTTAGTGATGATCTTGGGGTTAGGGATTTTTTTTTTAGTCCTTTTTTGGACTATCTCTTGAGCACCTCCTTTGAGAGTACTTGTAACCAGATGAATTATACTGTATCAGAATGTTAGAAAATGAAAACCTAGACTTTCATCTAGCTCTCATCATCTTACAAAATATAGAAATAGATGTGTGGTTGCAATGAATCACATTTTGTGCCTTATTCAGTTCACGTGGCTTAACAGCTGATTCATATAGAACAGCTACCTAATCCTGCTCTTGGTGACAGGCTACATGCCAAGAAAACAGTCCTGGTACACTACAGTCAGAGTTCCCTGTCTGTCTGGAGAGTCCTATGACCTATTAAAAGAATGATTTGAAACTGTGAATATATTGATTTACTTTAATTTCTAGATTGTTTGAACTTGCATTCTGTGAAAGGAGYGTCTGTATTCTGCTCTAGCTGATCCTGCTTCAGCAGAGGTTTGGACTAGATGATCTCCAGAGGTTCTTTCCAACCTAAACAATTCTGTGTGTCTGGGAAAGTGAAATGAGGATTTGTTTTAAAAGTATAAGCTAGAAAGCTCTCAAAAACCTAAAAGCAAATGAGTGATTATTTTAATTGTTAAAGTAAAATGAAGTGTAATGCTTTTGTCTTTTCAAAAAGCTTGAAGAGGAACAAGGAACTTTCCTCATACCTTACAGGTCTGAAGTAACAAGCCATATTTAGTAAATATTTACAGTACATAGTTCAAACCTTCTGGAGGAAAGCTGTTAACTTATGTTAGGCTAGAAGCAAAAAAAAGAAACCCCCCAAAACCCAAMCCAAAACAAAACCCCCAAAAAACAACCCTTCCCTTTGAGCTGTATAATCTGATGGAATTTTTCAGTTTCCGTGTATATATTTATGGTATATCAGATGTGGAAAGCTCATTCTAAATACTGGCTATCACAACTTTGTTCTCCTCCTTTTGTCCAGAATTTTTGGCTATTGCCTATGTAGAGATCCGCAGAACAAAGTATACATTTGCATGGCATTTTTTTGGATGGAAGTACGAGAGCCATAACTAGACATCATTACTGGGTGACAGGAAGGGGTGAAAGATCAGCGAAAACAAAAAATGTTGCTGACCAATGCTATCCTCAGTTCCATAGAATAACTATGTGAAATAATAGTGGTGCATGAACATTTGTGATCAAATTCAGGAAAACCTTGTTAAATCTCCTGGATGGTGACTGCGCAGTGTGTGGTGGAACATTCAGAAGTAACCTACTAGCAGAGATGAATGTCAACAAGAATTGAAGTGATTCGTCAAGAATCTGAGAGGAGCTAATGTTTTACAGCTTCTTACTAAAAACTCTCAGAACATAGAAGCCAGTGCCCACTGTTAACATAGGCAACAGTTTTTAGTGGATTTGAATTTGGTGTACATAATATTGTTTTGTTTCCATGGTTCACAATTAATTAAACTGATTATTTTAAATKTATAAAAATATTTCAGAAGTAACTAAATTTATAGATTTAATATCTTCTGGGAACATTTTCTGCAGCTATACAGGKGTGTGAACGTATGTACAAAAGCAAATGGGTTGCTTTAAGCTAATGGGTTACGACTTGTCATTTCTGGCAGCTCTACTTCCAAAGTAGAGCATGTTAAAAAGATCTTTGATTTAAGATTTGACATTACATATATATCTCTCTCTATGCGTGTGTGTATATATAAAAATGTGTGTGAGCTTTGCTGTTTCTTTTTTAATTGCTCTCATTCCTCGTTATGCAGAACTATGCTAATTTGGCTCTGAATAGAGTCATGTTGGTCAGTAAGCAAGGCACTGGCTGTTAGAGTCCTGTAAGTCCAGCAGTCATTGACTGTTCTTGTTCATGCTGGCTGAGTTCAGAAGCTTAATTTATCTGTTAGCACGGTCAATCCTATGCCAGTAACATAACACCTATCCTTTATTTAATCCTTCCCTTGCTTCAGCTAGCTGATGAAAAGCCAAAAAGAACAACTTTTGATGGAACTGGATGTAAGTTAAAGCAGGGGAAGGAAATAGAAATATGTTGGAAACAGAACAGAATAAAATGTGGTTTTGTTGTGGAGGAAGTTTTGTTACGCAAAATGAAAAATATGAATTAAAAAAATTATGTGCTGCCCTCTGTAGTTTGAATTAGAGAAAAGGGTTAGTAGAAATCTGGGTCAGTAGTTTAAATAATCTTACAGATAATCATGAGATTTAAGCCTTTCATGTTGGAATTACAAAAGCAATCATAATTAGGCACTTCCATGTTGAAAAATGTTTTTAAGGTACTCCAGTATTTGTACTGTTTGGGGGACTGTCTTTAAATTTGAACATAAGCAAAGCAGTTCAGGCAGATCACCTAATTTTGTTAACTGATTGTGTCCTACTGAACCAAGCCAGCACCTGGAATATCTTACTTTCTGGCAACGGGGTTGCTGCAACTACAATGCATTAACTTAAACAATGAAAAAATACAGTAACTAAATCTCATAATCAGAGAACAACACTGTCATATACGAAATAATTGCTTAGGCTTTCGTTACATTAAGTCTGCAGCTTGTTTTTATATACTGCATTAAGAGGTTGAGCAAGTGGTCTCTAGAGACTTGGCATTCTGCACAGTGGCTTCCCCCCCCCCCCCCCTTTTTTTTTTTTTTTTTTTTTTTAAAGCTAGCGCTAGCTACATCAGTGTGCTATGCGGGACAGCATGCAGCATGTCAGCTGACTCAAGTATTAGTTTCATGGTACAGGAGGAAATGAAGCGTTTGATTCCAAAAGTTTTCACTTCTTCGGTGTAATGGTGAGCATATTGTTGCTGGTTTTGGGGATTTTTTGGACATGATGTTATAGTTAAGTTAAGGAAGTGAATCTATATTCCTTAGATTTTGAGTATTTGCTACAGGTGTCCGTTCAATTAGACAGTCAGGAGAGCTAAGCAAAAACAAGGCCAGCTCCTCCTCTGTTGCCCTTTTGGGGGGAGGAGGGGGGAGTCAGGAGTGGTATAGGCATAAAGTGATGATTATTACAACTACATAGGTTTGTCCATATTACTGTGCTGCTTGGTTCTTTCTAAGCAATTTAATTTTTGTTGGTAAATTTACTGATACAGAAGATGCCTTCTAAAGTTTAATGTTGCTAAGTCATTCTCAGTTAAGTATGTGGCATAAGGGTTTATATTTAGCACTTCAGTGCAGCAATGCAGTTAGGAATAGAAAATTGCTTTCTCACTTGACTGCAAATAATTAAAATTTAGAAGTTAGCGTATAAGTCATTGCTTCAGTATATGATTTTTCAAGTGTGTGTTTCTGACAGAGAATTAAACAAGCTAGTTTCACTGTTTAAATTAGTATTCCCTTTTCCATAATATTTTCTTGTGCTTCAGCAACATATATTCACATTTCTCAGCAATTTCTAGCCAGTAATCAGGAGAGAGGAGAAACTCTTAGGTCTTGGAAAAATGAAATCTTTATACCACCATGGTGACACAGCAAATCAAACTCTTTTTTATGCATTTCTGTAACTTGATATTTGATCTGCGTTACCTTTGGAGAGAATGCATATTCCATGACTATATGCACACAAGATCATGTCAAGTTCAGAAGGTGAGATAATTTTGGAGGAGGTTTGTACAAGTCTTAGAATCTCCAAGTATGATGGGGACAAGATGCTGGAGTTGTTAATGAGGAAACTGTGCATAGGATACAAGAAGCTGCACAGTTCTCCCTTGTTACCATTCCCAGCTGTATGGTAATGTGCAGGGGACTTCTTGCATCCTCCTCACTTGTTTTGGATGGCTGCGCTTAGCTGTAATTCCAGCCTTCTGTYTGCAGTTATGGAAAGTGCAAAGTGTAATCTCCAGGCATGATCCCTGAGCATCAAAATACTAAGAACACGAATATCTACACAGTACCCACCTCACCTAGTTTTCCTTCCAACAGGAATGGTCATTTCGGGCTGTARGTTGGTATTTAGTATTTCGCTGACTGGAATTCAACTTTTATTCCATTAGAATAGCACAGGGTTTTTTCTCCTATGGGACAGCTGGTAGTATATTGTACCGTTTTGTGTGTGTGCTTGTTTTTCAGTATTTTGCTGTTCTGGTGCTGTTGCTTTATCTAGAACTGCTTGCAAGTCTAGGCAGATAGTAAAAGCAGAAGCACATGAGAATAACACTGAAATGGGATTTAAAGGAAGCTTGAGTGTATGGAAGGAAGAAAATAGAGGCTTATAGAGAAGATAAGGTGTTTATTTTTCCCTCTGCTCTCCTGAGCAAACACCACAATGTTTAAAAAGAAGAAAAACTGGGCATTGTAAACTGGCAAAACTGTGGGGTAAGTTTTTTGCATGAAGATACTGTGGAAGCGTTTCCTCTCCCTCTGCCACCTATACGTATATGTCTTCATACTGTTGTTCTTTTCACCTTCACTCCTGATTTTCTGTTTTAACAGTCCCTTCTCACAGGTATAAATTGTGCAACCAGAACGGTCAGGCTTAGCTTTTTAAAATGCATCTTAGTGATCAGTTGATTCTTGAACTTTTATCCTGACACTCTTGGCTAAATCCTAAGTGATATAGTGCAGTAAATGTGACAGTGCAGAGTTTGCAAAATCTTGGATATACAATAATGCAACGATGTGTCTTGTAGTTTGAAACCTCTGTGTGAATGTATCCGTGTGTTTCGTGGAATTATTTTGACTGCTAATTAATGTATTTATAGGAATGGATTTATACCTAGTAACAATTTTTGTTGCTTTTTTAATGCGTAGTTACCATGCAAAAAGAAAAATACATGTCTGCTAAGATACGTTTACTGTATTGATGTCTTGCTATAAAATGGATATTCTTTTTAGTAAGTTATGTTTTCTTTTTTTTTGTTTGTTTTTTTTCTTTTTTTTTTCCCCCTGTGGTTTTGTTGTTGTGCAGAGCTCTGGGATTGAAACGTTAGTGGAGGAGCTTTGCTCCAGACTGAAAGACCTTCAGAGTAAGCAAGGTGAGGGATAAATCTTTAAACTTCTGAGGCCATATATTGTATTCATCAATGTGTAACATTCTGAGACGTGGGGGTGGGGGAGCAGACTGTTAATTCAGTAGCTTTTAATACAGGCCATGCAGTTTTAAAATACATTTGAATAATTTTATTCAAATTGTTTAAGCAATTCTGTACTAGTATGCTTTGTTTACCTTGGAAAAAGCCATCCACAAATGGAGTTTTCCTCATGAAAAGCCATAACTGTTCTTATCCAGCTATGCCTGCTTTTTTAGTAAATATTCCATATTCAGCATCCCCCCTCCCCACCAAAAGAAATCAAAATAAATTAGGTTTGATTTTGTTCCTTTTGTGTATTGATACTTGCAAAGAGTAGATTGGCCTCAAAATTGTTATATACTAGCTATTCCCGTGAAAAGCATCCCAGTAGCCCTCACAGAGAGGTGTGCTTAAAATTTCCGGGCTTTAGGGGAATGATAATGGGGACTTTATGTTGTCAAGCTTAGGGCAGGAAGCATAATATAAAATTGTGGTGTCTCCAATGAAAGTTCATTGCACATAAATGTTTGTTCATGCGCATAGCAGCAGCATTTGACACTTAGAGTAAAATTAATATGCTTATTGTGTAGTATAAATAGCAGTAAATAAGTGATAAATATTTACCTGCCTAAGCATGATTTTAGCTGTTTCCATTCCCTTTTTCTGTTTTTAAACAGTAATTACTTGTCAGCTCTTAGTATTTTGTAGTGCTACGCTGTGACACTTTCTTACTGAGCCAAGGTGATTTTGACTATTCCTTTTGGAAAAAAAAGTAAAATTAGTGTGTATCTCACAGCATTTTTTTGATATTCTACAGATTTTAATATAAAGAATTAGAAATCCTTTAGAGTCACCTCTCACACAGGAAATACGCCTTTACATCCACCCAAAGCACAGCAACTACTGCAGGGGTACTTCCTTTTAGTGAAATACATGAGAAGTTAGATGCAACCATTCATAAAAATATTTAGTTAAATAGTTGATTTTTTTTTTAAATTTTTTTTTTATATGTAGCAATGCAAGAAGGAGATAAGGATTTGGATATGAAATAACTAAAAATTCAATAGGAAGTCTCCTAGTGGGGGCATTGCTAACCATGAAGTTGCATGCAGCTGCTAGCCAGTCATGTTTGGTGAAATTTGCAGGGCTTAATGAGACAACTGTGGAAAACTTGAATCTTGGGTGGTAACTTGTAATTTCTTTATGTATAATAACCAGACTATAAATTGTTCTGTTATTTACAGTGTTTTATGGAAACTTACTACTATTACAGGTATACATCCTAGTGCTTTTTGTTAAATACTGTTATAAAATACACTGGCTTTTTGAATTTTTCTGTTAAGCATTTGGAATTTTCTTCCAAAACAGAGGAGAAGATTCACAAAAAGTTAGAAGGCTCTTTGACTCCTGAGACTGATTTATCTCCCACAGCAAAGGATCAAGTAGAAATGTATGCRTTTTTTATTATTATTATCTGAGATGCTTTTCTCTTTTCTCCTTTTACTCCCATATTTTGATACAGTGAAGTTAACTTAGTGGGGAAACTGGAGTTTTGTGGATATTAAGAAATACATTTTTTTTTTTCCTGCCATCTTCTTTTGTTAATCTTATATATTTAAATATGAGCATTTGGTACCATGGGCTAGTTTAATTTCTGGCAAAGTCCTGACTGCTTTCTTTTGACTATATGCAGAACTCAAACCATACTGTATTTTAGTTTCCTTAAGACCAAGCCAACTAGACAAATTAAAAGCCTTTAAAACAGCATTAATTGACACATTAGACTTGCAGGGAGAGAATCAGTTTCCTGGGATCATAGAATAGTTTGGGTTGGAAGGGACCTTTAAAGGTCATCTAGTCCAACCCCCCTGCAATGAGCAGGGACATCCTCAACTAGATCAGGTTGCTCAGAGCCCCGTCCAGCCTGACCTTGAATGTTTCCAGGGATGGGGCATCTACCACCTCTCTGGGCAACCTGTTCCCGTGTTTCACCACCCTCAGCGTAAAAAATGTCTTCCTTATATCTAGTCTAAATCTACCCTCTTTTGGTTTAAAACCATTACCCCWTGTCCTATCTTGTTCAGAACTCTTTGACTTCTATTGCAGAAATGAGAAACTGACACTCTTTTATAAGCTTTAAACTCTTTATAACCAAAGTGGTCTACTAGTTACCAAGTACCCGAGTCCAGTGTTACTGAAGTACCCAGGATTTTTATCATTGACTTCTCTTGGAGATATGACTGCTGTATCTCTTAATAATGACCACTGGTAGCAACAGTCTAAAGTGTTGCTAAATGGATGATACTTCTTCAGGGAACTGATTGTGCTAATGTGCATTTAACTTAAGTGACTTCTGAATGTTTTTTAATAGGTTTTCATTGAAATATATGCGATTCAGTATAAATCTCTCTACTGTCAAACACATACTACTTTAAACATTGCAGAAAACTGTATTTTAATTTTGTCCCTGTTGCACAAAGCTGTTAAGTATCTTAAACTACTCAAGAACTAATCTTGTTTTGCAATAGCTTTTTCTTAATAACTGGATGATCAAACTGTGTAGAACTTAACAAATAGTGTCTCATTTCACAAAGGAGAATTTAAAAAACTGAAATTCAGGACTGAACTGACTGAAATTCAGGACTTCCTCATTTATACTCTAAATCAAACATGTTTAAGAAGACTGTAGTGAATTGCTACGTTATCTAATAAATCTGGAGTCAGGCCTTCGCTGTTTTAAGTGTCCACAATTTCTGTCTACAGTGAATTTTAGTACTCCCTAAAAATGGGATTGTTTTACTTGGCAGTATATTTTTAAACATATATTAATATAAGCACTTTTAAAGCTTATCTTAATCTCCCCTTTGTTATCATTCAAATAAACAGTGCAATGAGTGGCATGTGCATATGTAGAACAAACTAGATTTTTTGGCAATTAGATTGGTAGTGTTTTGATGTGTTTTTAGTAATACTTTCTAATCTTAATGCCTGTCTGAAGTTCTGCGATCTGAATGTCACCTTTTTGTTTTGCTTTCAGGTATTATGAAGCATTTCCTCCTCTTTCTGAAAAGCCAGTTTGCCTGCAGGAAATTATGACTGTATGGAATAAATCCAAAGTATGCTCTTACTCTAGCTCCTCATCTTCATCCACTGCTCCACCAACTAGCACGGATACATCTTCTCCAAAGGACTGCAATAGTGAAAGTGAAGTAACTAAAGACAGAAGTAATAAAGTATCTGCCACTGTACAGGAAAGAACCCAGCAGAAGAAAAGTAAAAATGAGAAAGAAAACAAGTTTAGTAACAACACTGTTGAAGAGAAGCCTGTTTTGTACAAAAAGCAAGTCCGACATAAGTCTGAGGGAAAGATGCGTCCTCGCTCCTGGTCATCTGGATCCAGTGAGGCTGGCTCAAGTTCTAGTGGTAATCAAGGTGAATACAAGGCATCAATGAAATGTATTAAAGTAAGACACAAAACAAGAGAGGTTCGAAACAAAAAAGGGCGTAATGGGCAAAGCAGGCTTTCAGTGAAATCTGGTGAAAAGGCTGATAGAAAAGTCCACAGCGGAAGCAGTAGCAGCAGTAGCAGCGGGTCCATCAAACAGCTGTGCAAAAGAGGTAAAAGGCCATTAAAAGAAATTGGAAGAAAAGAAGCTGGCGGTAGCGATGGAAAAGATTTGTATTTAGACAGCAGAAATGAAAAGGAATATAAAGAAGAACCCTTGTGGTATACTGAGCCGATTACAGAGTACTTTGTTCCTCTTAGCAGAAAAAGCAAGCTGGAGACTACATACCGCAACAGAGAAGATATATGTGGCGTAACATCAGAGGCTGTAGAAGAGTTGTCTGAATCAGTGCATGGTCTTTGTATTAGCAACAATAATATTCATAAAACATACCTCGCAGCAGGTACTTTCATCGATGGTCACTTTGTAGAAATGCCTGCAGTTCTAAATGAGGATATTGACCTCGCTGGGACCTCAATATGTTCTCAACCAGAGGACGACAAATATTTAGATGATGTTCATCTGTCAGAACTAACACACTTCTATGAAGTGGATATTGATCAATCCATGTTGGATCCTGGTGCCTCAGATACGATGCAAGGGGAGAGTCGGATTTTAAATATGATTCGACAAAAGAGTAAAGAAAAAACTGATTTTGAGGCAGAATGTTGCATAGTGTTAGATGGAATGGAGTTGCAAGGGGAAAGTGCAATATGGACAGATTCGACCAGCTCTGTTGGTGCTGAAGGGTGGTTCTTGCAAGACCTTAGTAATTTAGCTCAATTTTGGGAGTGCTGTTCATCTTCTAGTTCTGGTGATGCAGATGGGGAAAGTTTTGGAGGAGATTCTCCAGTCAGATTCTCCCCCATCTTAGACAGCACAATGCTTAATTCTCACATGCTTGCTGGCAATCAAGAGCTCTTTTCAGATATTAATGAAGGGTCTGGTATAAACTCTTGTTTTTCAGTGTTTGAAGTGCAATGCAGTAACTCTGTTTTACCATTTTCTTTTGAAACACTCAATTTGGGAAATGAAAATGCAGATTCTAGTAGCACTGCTAATATTCTTGGGAAAACACAGTCTAGATTGCTAATATGGACCAAAAATAGTGCCTTTGATGAAAATGAACACTGTTCCAATCTTTCAACAAGAACCTGTAGTCCATGGTCACACTCGGAAGAAACACGTTCAGACAATGAGACTTTAAATATTCCATATGAAGAATCCACGCAATTTAATGCAGAAGATATTAATTATGTAGTTCCTAGAGTGTCTTCAAGTTATGTAGATGAAGAAATCCTAGATTTTTTGCCAGAAGAAACCTGCCAGCAACAAGCTAGAACTTTAGGAGAAATGCCCACTTTGATTTTCAAAAAAAAATCTAAGCTAGAATCTGTCTGTGGTATTCAGCTAGAACAAAAAGCGGAAAGTAAAGACTATGAAACTACACAAGGGTGTAGTGAAAGCAGTCCACATGGAGATGGCTACAGCTCAGGGGTTATTAAAGATATTTGGACAAATATGACAGACAGAAATTCTGCAGCGATGGTAGAAATAGAAGGAATAGAAGATGAACTGTTTTCAACTGATGTAAATAACTATTGCTGCTGTTTGGATACAGAAGCAAAAGTTGAAACCCTCCAGGAGCCCAATAAAGCAGTGCAGAGATCAGAGTATCATCTTTGGGAAGGTCAAAAGGAGAATTTAGAGAAGAGAGCCTTTGTCTCGAATGATTTATCAAAAGTGGATGGTGGTGACTACACTACACCATCAAAACCTTGGGATGTTAACCAGGATAAAGAAAACTCATTTATACTTGGTGGTGTGTATGGGGAGCTCAAAACATTTAACAGTGATGGAGAATGGGCAGTGGTGCCACCTAGTCACTCAAAAGGGAGCTTATTACAATGTGCAGCTTCTGATGTAGTGACAATAGCTGGTACAGATGTTTTTATGACTCCAGGTAATAGCTTTGCCCCTGGTCATAGGCAATTATGGAGGCCATTTGTATCATTTGAACAGAATGAGCAATCAAAGAGTGGAGATAACGGATTAAATAAGGGTTTTTCTTTTATCTTCCATGAAGACTTACTGGGAGCTTGTGGTAACTTTCAAGTTGAAGAACCAGGGCTTGAATACTCATTCTCTTCCTTTGACCTGAATAATCCATTTTCACAAGTTCTTCATGTAGAGTGTTCGTTTGAGCCAGAAGGAATTGCATCTTTCAGCCCTAGTTTTAAACCTAAGTCAATTCTGTGCTCTGATTCAGACAGTGAGGTTTTACACCCCAGGATATGTGGTGTTGATCGAACGCAGTACAGGGCTATACGGATTTCTCCAAGGACTCACTTTCGCCCAATTTCTGCATCTGAACTTTCTCCAGGTGGTGGAAGTGAGTCAGAATTTGAGTCAGAAAAAGATGAGGGAGGTGTTGCTGTCCCTTCTCAAGTAGATGTATTTGAGGATCCACAAGCAGATCTCAAACCTCTGGAAGAAGATGCAGAAAAAGAAGGGCATTATTATGGAAAATCAGAGCTTGAATCTGGAAAATTCCTTCCCAGATTAAAAAAGTCTGGAATGGAGAAGAGTGCGCAAACATCATTGGATTCCCAAGAAGAGTCGGCTGGGATGTTGCCAGTAGGAAACCAAGATCCCTGTTTAGAATGCAGTATGAAAGAATCTCTAGATGGGAGGGCGATGGAGAGCTCTAAAGTAAACTGCAGAATAGTGGAGCCACGTGAGGAGACTAGCAGGTTTTGCAGTTGTAAAGCAGGGTGCCATTTCCCCACGTACGAGGATAATCCTGTTTCTTCAGGAGAGCTTGAAGAGGTATGTGGATATATAAAATTATGGGATTTGCAGCTGGCAGCTGATAACCAGCAATTTGTCATGTGACAGTTCAATTTAAATGTTTGTAACTGTGTAGTTCACTAGAAAAATACAGTTTTGTAGAAACACTGGAGGTTCCATCTGAACATAAGGAAAAACTTTGTTACAGTAAGGGTGACCTAGCGCTGTCACAGGTTGCCCAGGAAGGTTGTAGAGTCTCCATCCTTGGAGGTATTCAAAAGACATCTGGACATGGTCCTGGGCATCCTGCTCTAGGTGGCCCAGCTTGAGCAGGGGGAGTTGGACATGATGACTTCCAGAGTTCCCTTTGAACCTCAATCATTCTGTGATTCTGTGAAAAATGAACCATCTTCAGGCATTACGGTGTCATCTTGCATACCTTTAGAAATATATGCATGTGTACACTCATGTGACTTTAAAATCTGTTTACCTTAGGGTTTTAGCTTATCTGATTTACATATACTATGTTAAAATACGCATAAAGTTTGAGTAATGAGATATTACTGATTTTGATTCAAACCTATTTTAAAATTGTGAAGAGGAAGATCTGAAGTCAGTCTTTGCAATGTAAGTTATAGTTACTTCCAAGTAGAAGAATTTGGAGTTCAATTATTGGATGTAAACTTCAGGAAAGAAGGGTTTGTAGAAAGGCTTAATTGTCTGGAAATTAAAATGTTCTTTCAGCAGTGTAGACACAAAAAGAAATAAAACATGGATGTAAAATATCAATCACTACCATAGTACTGTAAGGAGGCCTAACTAGAACTAYGGGTTAAGCTCAGAGTTTTCTTTCACGTCATTGTAGCCATAGATTAAGTAATGATCAAGAGCAAAAATCCTTTCCAGCCAGAAATATCCAAGTTCTTGCTGTGAGCTCCCTCTGCTCTTGAGAAGAAATATTTGACCAGCAAAATGAAGGTCCTTGAATGCGTCCAGAGGAGGGCAACAAAGCTGGTGAAAGGGCTGGAAGGAATGTCGTATGAGGAGCAGCTAAGGACTCTGGGCTTGTCTAGTTTGGAGAAAAGGAGGCTGAGGGGCAACCTCATTGCTCTCTACAGCTTCCTGAGGAGGGGAAGTGGAGAGGGAGGTGCTGATCTCTTCTCCCTGGGATCCAGCGATAGGACACGTGGGAATGGTTCCAAGCTGCGCCAGGGGAGGTTCAGACTGGACATCAGGAAGCAATTCTTTACTGAGAGGCTGGTCAAACACTGGAACAGGCTTCCTAGAGAGGTGGTCGATGCCCCAGGCCTGTCAGTGTTGAAGAGGCTTTTGCACAATGCCCTTAACAACATGCTTTAACTTTTGCTCAGCCCTGAAGCAGGCAGGCAGTTGGACTAGATGGTCGTTGTAGATCCCTTCCAACTGAAATAGTCTATTCTATTCTATTCTAAAATAATTTAGTTGTGCAGCCAGCCCCGAGACGTTGTCTGGATAGTTATAAGTTGCATCTTACACTTCCTTTTCTTCTTCAGCCTCCTGTTCCACATACTCAGCAGTTGTAGTATCTACATTAGGAGGGAATTTTTTTCATTTTCAGCTGAAGAGTTGCACCCAGCTAGTGTTGTGCGATTGTATACTCCTCAATTACAAGTTTGAAACACTAATTCACATATGGGAAGGCTAACCTTTTTCTTGCTAAAACTAAAGCTAACCTTTTTGTTGAACAAAATCAGAGCTCCTTATTTTCCTTCTTCCCCATTTGTTTCTCCTCTCATCCTCCTTTAAATTAATTGCTATTGCAGCTTCTTTTCCCAGTGTCAGTAAGTTGATGTCTGCTGCTTGCACAAGAGAATCAAATCTGTGACTTTTCCAGGCCCTTTCTAGACATCTTGGTTCCAGCTGCTCTGTTACATTAACAGCGATGAAGTGGCTCAAAATCTTTTCTGGAGTCTGGGAAGTTTCTGGGTTTGTGCCAGGCCTTGCAAAAAGAGTCACCAAAAAAATTATTAAACTTAGACTGTAAGTCAGAACAGATTCTGGAATTTACCTTTTACCAGAATTAAGCAGAATCTAAATTCATCATGCAGTAGGACATAATGGAGGAACAAATGGTATAATACAGTTATTTGTGACAGCAAGAGTCTAAAGTTCCTTCCAGCCCTTTTCAGATCTCCCTTCTGGATGCTTAGTGCTCCGTGAGGATGTTTATTCTCATCTTTGCTTCAACCACTTACCCATTCAAGACAGTAGTAAGTGTCTGGTATAAGATAAGTTTACAGTGGTTCCATAGTTTATGGTAGCTATGAGGTTTGAAAAAAACTTTGGTACTGAATAGTGCTCAAAAAGCTCTGGTATTTTATTTTCTTTAAGTTCCTTAGTGCAAGAGGAAAACTGACTGCTTCCCTTGCTCAGGTCACATGATTTTGTAGGCATTTTCATTGCTTCAAAATTATAAGCCACTAAGAAGTACAAAGGGCCAACAACTGTCTCAGCAGTCTAGACTCCAATTTGGTTTGTAATTAAGGTCTTCCTAGGGGGTTTGAGGAGCCTGATTACAACCTAAACTCAGAAAGACTGGGTTAACTAGCCCTCCTGTATCTAGCGTGTCTCAAGAGGATGTGTGCACACACTGGGCTTTTCTAAGAGCCATTAGTGTGCATCTGAAGACAATAGGCTTTTTGGCTTGAGAACATTTATCCAAATTTATTGTTGTAGTTAAGTGTATCTATAAAAGAAGAGGGTTTTTTAAGCATTAGAACAATTTTAATATGTTGGTTATGAAGGAAACTTTAATCAGTAAAGATGATGACTAAATCATGTGCAGGAAGGATGCAAATGTCATGCAAGTATGTGTTCTGTGAATTAACTTTTTTCTTTTTAAGAGAGATGCTATTTATTTTTATGAGCGTTAAAATCAATATAAAATACCTAGAATTAGAACAGTTTAGGAGGAGCATTCTTCCTGGACACCCCACGCATACATGCATGGGAAAAAGAGTTTTAACTTGAGCAGAGGCTATGGAATTGACCAATTAGTATAGGTCAGTATTTGTAAAGGATTTTTTTTAAATGAAACTTTTGTGCTTCCTTTTACTGACTTACGATAGAAATTAAAGTTATTGTTTAACTCACTGTTATCTAACATAAAGTTTGAGTTGTGTTCTGAGGTACCTCCAATATTTTTGCATAAATAATGGTGTGAAAATACTAATGTAGACCACATTGTAATAGTAAAACATTCTGTTTTGCATCACATGAACTTGAATTATATACGTGCTGTGCAAACACGCATCTTTGAATACCTCCTATTTATAAGACTGTAGGAGAAACTGGTTGTTTCCTCCCTCTTACCTTCTGTATTAGAACACTTCTTTTAGACTTGTAGCGTATTTTGCAGAAGGAATTTTCTGATAGCTCCTGCAGAAGTTCTTCAAGGATGAATGATAATTATATACCTAGCCTTAAGATTAACCCCCCCCTTCCAAAAAAAACCCCCAAACAACAACAACAACAACAAAACCCCACAAAAAATACCCGCTGAAGTACAGTCCTTTTTCTTCCAAGTAAATGCTCTTACCATTTAGCTGTGGAGTCATGGGTAAGTACACAATCTGGTCCATTTAATGGTCTCTGAATATAACAACACTGAATCTCTTATGAACAAATTTTATGAGGGCTCTGATCTAGTAGGTGTGCCCTAAGAATGCTTATACTATTGAGTCCTTGACATAGATAAAGGGACTTGGGGGTTTTGTTGGGATTGGTACCAAACTTTTGAGGTCTGAACATGCCTAGGACAATGCATTTGTGGATGAGGAAATTTTACTGGCAAAAACCGTAAGTGTTTATGGATCTCATGACTTAATTGGCCTATTAGATTTGGTGAGGTACTTTGCTTGACTGGAGTAATGCAATGTAAGTGTATAAATCCCTTAGGAAGGGCTGTCAAGAGAGGAAGGGAAGAGGGGTGCCTTACGTACGTTGGTTCTGAGGTCAATAGCGTAGGAGATAACCTGCCATAAACCTGGGTAGTGATAAGAGGGAGACAAAATTCAGAGGGGTCTGCTTTATGCCTTAAAATCAGGACAATCAAGTGGGAAAAACATTCAAGAGCATGTAGAGTCACACATACAAAGCAAAGGACTTCATAGTAAAAGAGAGAGTAACTTCAGGGCTATCTGAGAAAGGATTGGTCCAGATGGTTCTTGATATGTGCTGATGGTGGCAGATGATGAAAACACAAAGACTCTGAGCTCTAACTTTCTAATTAATAAGACATTCATTTGCTGAGATTTTGAAGGATGAAAGTATCTTGTATGAGAGGGACCTTAAAAAGATGGAGTTCACAATGACAGTATAAAAATCATGAGGAAAAAAACCAAGGTATAAAGCCAATAAAATAAAGATTTGGTACACCTGAAAGTCCTAGAAGTAAATCAGAAACAGAAAAAATGACTGAAGGATATTTCTGAGAGACCGAACTAACAAGCTTGGAAAGCTATGAAAAGATAATGTCAAAAAGGTACTGGTTTTTTTTGTCATTCTTTGAATTGTTGGTGAAAAGACAATTAAGCAGAGGAGTAGTACAGATAAATTGCACTGTTTCAGCTAGTCATAGGAATATTCAGCTAAATATGAGGAGCAGCAACTAATTTGAAAAAAGCCTAGTAAAATACTTGTTTGAGAACACACAGAAGATAGAAAATATATAAAAGGCAAACACATTTCCATCTTTTTAAAGAGGAAAATGGAACCTGGGGTATTACCAATGACTCTCTTAAATTTCCTAAATAAATGTTTTAACCAGTAAATGGCATGGATGCATGAGAAGGTGAGGAAGTTTCTAAGTATTGGTTTGGCAAAAAGATTGCACACTCAAAATGTGGCTTACTAGAGGACAAGGGAGATGATTAATTTTTCTGGTCTGGGGAGTAAAATACATGTTTATGAAAACCCCTGATGGTATCAAACTGGGAAAGTCTGCAGTTACACTGGAAGACAGGATTAGAATCAAAAGGTTATTAAATTGGAGCAATGGTCTGAAAAATAAAATGCAATCCAGCAGGGACAAATACAAACTTCTAAAGAAAATAATAATCCTCTTCACAAACACAGTGTGAGGAGTGACAGGCGAGGAAATGATGTGAAACCGAAAAGCATCTTCAAGTAGATCATAAGTGGAGTATAAATCAGCAATGACACACTGCAAAAGACAGCATTGTGATATGTAAATAGGAAAGCCCTTCTGTAAGAGGGGAAGTAATTGCTCCTCTGTAGCTGGAGCTGGAAAGCCTTCTGCTGGAGTACCGGGCTCAGCTCCCATTACCTTGTATCAAGAAAGATGTCCTGAGGAGAGCGACACAAAGATCACCACTTTGGAAAACAGAGTGAAGGAACTGGGGTTGTTTTATCTCAAAAAAAGAGAAACTTGAAGAAGAACCCAGCAGTTTTGCAGAAGCTATGTTCATAGTTACAGGAGATAAGGACAAAGCTGTAGTTGTCCTGTAGGCTCTGGTAAACACAAAGGAAGTGGATGTGATGACCTTAAATCACAGCAAGGGAAATTGAAGAAAAAGAATTCTAACCAGAAAATGAGCTTACTGTAAGTCTCAGTTGTTTTGAGGGAAGCAGTGGAAATTCTGTCTTGAAGAGATTTAGAGTGTAGGAATCATTGTAGTTGATTCTGGCTTTGTGCAAGAGTAGAGACTAGATGATCTCATAGGGTCCCTTACATTTTCAGTGAAATTCGAGAATTAGGTGACTTCCAAATAGGTTTTAAGAATATAAAGTCTAGACTCGGCTCCCTTTGTTCATTTGTGACTAGCTTCTTGAGCCAGATGTATCTTCCCTGGGTACCTGATGAACTAAAATTAGGATCTGATCTTTTGGAATGGGACTCAATGGGTTCATTGCTGCCTTGACTTCTAAATTATTCAAGTGTTTCTTGTATTCTTTCTGATAGTAAGGGGTTGCAGAGCAGGTTCAAGGAAATTTGTACTTACAGATGAATATGACTTTTACTTTTTCTGTGGTTGGTTATGAAACTGTCAGTCGTAACACTTCAGATAATATTCAGATCATAATGAGGCTTTAGTGCTTATTCTGTTCAGATTCTGCAAAACTCTTGTCACTGCCGCGATCCTTATCAGCATGCATTCTGAAAGTGTAGAAATATTCAATGCTGGTGTTTTCAAATTAGTATCTAAAGCCCAAATAGTCTATCCTGAAAGGTATATCAATTTGTATGAAAAATAATAGCTATTTAGATGGATAGCTGGAAAATTTAATAAAACTTTTCATAAAATACTGGAAGTGCCCTTTTTTTCAAGACCTTCAGGCAGATGGTCCTTAAAACTGTAGACCCCAGCTCTGAGAAGATGCTTTGCATAAATTTTGCCTGAAGAATAAAGTTCTGACCAACGTAACTTTTCTAACTAGCAAATGACTAATCTGCCATATGAACTTGCTGTGGTCTTTTGTCTGTAACTGTAGGGAAAAACTTGTGATGGAAGCAAAAATGATTGCTACGTCATACAAAATTGTTAGTTAAGGAACAGCAAAAAAAATCGTACTAATATTTTCCCCTATGCAGATTGTTGATAAAATAAGATTTAAGTTGTTGAGCACATCCTATACCAGTTCTTGGTGGAGAAAAAAATGTTTTGCATATTCATAAATGCTCTCTAAGAAATTTATTTGAGGTTGCAAAATAAAACTATCTGTTACTTTCTGCCAAGAAGAAAGAATAAAGTAATTTCTTAATAAACTACTTGTATGAGCAATCAAGCTCTTACCTGAGGAGAAATATTTTTTTTTATATATATATATATATATATATAAAAAACCAAAATATAAATAAAATAAATATTTTGGGGTTTGTGGTGGGGTTTTTTTGGTTGTTTTTTGTTTTTGTTTTGTTTGGTTTTTTTTGTTTGTTTTTAATTTATCAACATGAACTTCCCTTTTAATACATCTGTACACATAAGGAGAGGGGGAAGGAACCCCACCCTCCTGCCCCCTCCAAATTCCTCCTACCTTTTGTTCCTTGACTTTTCCATCTGTGCACTTATCATTTGGATAATAAAACCTCATATTGCAGATGTGACAGTACCAGGTTTATCATTTTATCATATGAATGGGTCTTTTTTTCTTGAATTCTGCTTTCATGSTTCTAGACCTGGTCTTTCCCAACTTTGGTAGTCACCGTTTCCTCACCTGCCTAAATGCCCCTGTCCAAGATACTCCTAAAACTTGGCTCAGTATCCTGTCATACGGAAACTACAGTTAAATTTTATCTTATGTCAGCAAACCAACAGTACCACTCAAATGTGCTGTTTATCAGGCTGCCTACTGGTCACAGTTGAAAACCGTGGTGTTGGATACGTCCCTTGCTGTAGTGAGTATGGAACAGTTTACATGAGCAAAAGAGTAAAATGTTCCTCCCGGGCCTTCATTCTGGTAGGCCCAGCTCCGCAGCCTGAAGTGTGTTCACCAAAGCAGCTTGCCCTTTTCCCCAAATCAATATAATATGATATTCTGCTGCATTCTTGCAATCAGCTAATGAATTACATATTGCTGTCCATAGCAGTCGTGAAGAAAGCAGCAACAGAATAAAACTGTGCAGAACAGTAATCTTCCTTGGCTGCTTTATTTCAAATATGTGTGTGAGTGGAAGAGGTGAGGAAAAATCTCATCAGCTGTAGGACATGGCATTCATGGTGCAGGAAACAGTCTTTCACTTCTCTGCTTGTTTTCCCTTTTTTTCATTTGTATCCTTAACAAAACACCGAATTGCTATTCCATCATGATGCTGGAGATCAAATATGCTGTATAAAATGGTCGTTATCCACTTAAGCTCACAAAATCTCTCCTTCATGTTAGCTACTTTACTCCAGCTAGATTACAGAGTCATTTCACTGTAATTTGATCTTTGAAGCAGCACTAGAATTTTTAGTTGAAAGAAACTAATACTTGGTTTTATTCCTTTAGAAAGTATTTGTACTGGTGTTTGCAAAGAATGGTTATTCTTTTGTATACCAGAGGTTTCAGTTGAGATTTTGGATAAAAGACCTAAGTGGACAGCCCTGCTGTTGTATGAAGTTCTGAGGAAGGTTCATTTGAGAAAACAGACATAAAATGATGTTGGAAGGAACAGATGCGAGCTAGATGCCAACGAAAAACATATAAATGCTATTTAAAGTTTTGAAACTATTTTACTCTTTCAAACTCTTATACAAACAATAGCAAACATTAAAATGATTTTTCTGCTGCTGTTGGCTTAACTCTCAGTAGGGGACAGATGAGAGGGGGACAGAAGCAGAATTTAAGTTTTAGTTTTTGTGTGTAACTGCATGCTTCTGACCCGAATCTACTGAAAATTGTGACTGAAATCTGCCAGAATTCAGGGGGAGGAGAATCTTTCATAACTGTAACAGTACCRTAGTGTTTGTGCTAGTGAATGCTAAAGTCCTCAAGTGATTTTACATATCCTCAACCAGAAGCTTGAAGAGAAGCCTTAGTTACCATATGTCTAGCTGTAAAACAAGAAAAGAAACCCATCAGTCTTCTCTCAGACCTGCAGCAAGACTGGGAGTGCAACAGCATTGCAGTTGGTTTTGCCTTGTTGTCTTTGAGCTGTACTTAAGAATAAAGTAAAATAAATATGAATAGTTTCAGAGAGGAAAGACTTCCACTTGCAATTTCTAATACTAGTACAATTGAGAATAATAGCTATTTAGATGGGTAGCTGGGAAATTTATTAAAACTTTTCATAGAATACTGGAAGTGCACATGAGTATGTGTGAGATGAGGAGGTGGCATAAACTGAAAATGCAGTTTTAAAAGGGAAAGAAAAGGAAGGTAGAGTCATGGGACTATTCTG
Source organism: Phoebastria nigripes (assembly GCA_035582835.1). NCBI lineage: Eukaryota > Metazoa > Chordata > Aves > Procellariiformes > Diomedeidae > Phoebastria > Phoebastria nigripes. Next base: position 1,100,174 of record JAYKAV010000023.1, read on the forward strand.
GAGTTGGTATTTCTTATTTGCTAATTAAGGGTGGTACTTTAATTTTCAGAAATTTTCATGATGACAGACTGTACAATTGTAAACATCTAAGCAACTGTAGAAGGAAATGGTTTTCTTTAGTGAATGTATAAAATGGACATCAGCCCGTGTCCCCCATCACCTCCCAAACAAAACCCCCAAATGGCCTTAGTATGGATAGCGGGTCTTTATATCCGTCCTTTTGCCTTACACATCTGACCTTAATGCTGGTTTAGAAATAAGACATGTCATTCCATGAGGGTCAGTGTTGGGGCAAGAGTGCCATGTCTGAGCTCAGACTGAAGCCCTGCTGGGCTGCTTCTGCATGCAGCCAGAAGGTGAATCTCTGGCTTTCTCTAACTCTTCTGGTATCGAGGCAGTGGTGGAAGGACATGGGCGCTGAGGCAGCCCGCAGCCAGCATCAGTTCAGTCACCGAGCCATCCTGAAGCAGATACGTAGGCTCTGATGGTGGCTTAGCCCAGGAAGCAAGACCACTGTAGCTTGTTATACCCTGCCAGACTCAAGCTGGCTTTGCTTGTAACCCGCTGTGGTTCATCCAGCTTACCACCTGTGCAGATCTGAGTGCAGGTGTGACACCAGCGGCGTGGGAAACTTTGAAGTTAATAAAGCATTTTGTCTGTGGAGTTTAGATGCCTCTATCTGTAGTCGGCAGCAGAGTGAGGCTTCCGTGTTCTAATTCATTTGTAAATGCACATATTTCTTATGAAGTCCTGCTTCAAATACCCTTGAGCTTGCTTCCCCCCCCCCCCCCCCCTTCTTTTTTCTTTTTTTTTAAACTATGGTTTAACTTTCTAAGAACTCCCTTTTCTGGAGTTGGGGTTTGAGCTTTTGGAGGGTGGTTCCAAAAGAACTGTTCCTCGGTGTTACGAGAGGAAACCAGCATGGATAATTTCAATATTCATTATAGCAGAATTTCGTGGGGAAAAAAGTTTAATCTGGCAGACGCTTCTGAATACAGCACTCTCAAGCTGCTTATTTGGTTTGGGAGGGACTTCTCTTTATTAAGTAATAAGCATTTGTCAGTTTAGGTTCTATAGATTTGTAGTTCTACAAAAGAGGAACAAAAGGAGGCTTGTTAATTTTCCATGCTTAAATGTTCTCAGGTTTACAGAGGGGGAAGCTGGATAGAAACTCAGTGTTGATGCTCATTTATTAGTGTTTTTAGTAGCTAGTTGCACTATAGTTTGTCTTAGACAGAATGATTCAAATATCTATAGGGGATGTTAAAAGCTGGCATCATCTTTTGAAGGTTAATGGGGTTACCACAGATGCAGTCATAAAACCAGGGACATGTCTGTTGTGACAAGCCTTTGGTATTTTAGCCATGTCCATTAATTTTACAAGGAAAGGGCTCTGGTAAATTTAAATTAGCATTAAAATATGGGGCAGAGGGCGAGTATTTAGGCATTTTTAGTGAGTAGATTGGGATTATTTTTAGCATAAAGACAACTTATTAATCATCCTCATAACTAGTTTTTCCTCATACTGACATATTAGTTCTCTAGTTTAATTTTACGTTATCCCATTGATGGTAATGGTACTGGTAATTCACCCTTCCTGACTTTAAACATTAAATTTTGCTGSTTTTTGTTTGCTTTCTTTTCTGTTTTCTTTTACACTGAACTATTTGTCATGTTGACTAATGTTGTTTCGTTGTATTTTCATCTCTTGGGTAGCTATCTGTTCTCTCGTGTACTTAGATTATACAGTGTAGGGCTGGAATTCATCTTTTTGTTCTGGTTTGTACAACTCTGTGTCGGCAAAGTATGAGCCCCTGCGTGGAGTTCATATTGAGTATAACAGTTCAGATAATGGATGTTCTATTGTAGTTTGACAGCCCTTTCCCATTAGTATTAGAAATTGAACAGTGTGACCTGCAAGACCTAGCAAATTGGTTGTAATACCAGAGTTTCCTCCTTTACATGTAAGTATATTATTTATGGCATAATGAAGCGTGATTATTGTCTAAACACTTTCCTATATTGAATACTAATCTGCAGAGAATGAGTGGCAGCCAGGAAAAGCAATGCTGGTGGGAAAAGGCGCTCTATTCTCCCCTTTTTCCTGCATCACAGTGTGAAGGTAAGAAGCTGTGCCTGTTCGAACTCACTTGCTGTTGCATTCTGTGTTAGAATGAATTGCTCTTTCTTACGGATTTGAATTGTTGCAGATGAATTGGAACTATCATCTGTATTTAAAAAAAAAAAAAAAACCAAACAAAACAGTAAACTTCCACAATAAATTCTCTTATCTGAGAGAAAACTGGGATGCTTCAGTTACATTTGTAATAGATCTCTAGCATGCTTCTAAATAGTTTTTAAATGAAAGTGCTTTTAAAATAGTCTTAACATTTATGCAAATTTACTTAATTCCAGAGCCTGGAATTAAGTAAACAGAATATTAATCTCTGACTCTGAAAATACTTTATTACCTTTTTGAATATGTTTCAACCTGAATAATGCTTATTGGGTAGCTAATTTAATAAGAATGTGAAAACATTATAATTGCCTTTTATGGGTTTGTATAAATAACATGCCAGTTATTCAGTGAATGTGTGGAATTTCTCTCAAGCTGGGAAGGAGAGGGATTTGCCTCTTGGCCAATCCTTTGACAGTGACAATCTGGGATTTTTTCTGTCCCACACAGAGAGTAAGTCCAGTCTTGGTAGGCAGGCTGCTCGCAAGCGGAAGCAGGTGTGCTTCCAGCACTCTCTCTTGCCTCCCAAGAATTCATAGCATCTGACAGCTGGCCCAAGCCCAGGGTTTTCAGTGGACAGGCAAGAACCCAGACAGCTTTTTTTTGCCTGCATACCAATTTACCTTTTCTGGGGAGAAGGCAAGAAGCTAAATAAGAACATTCTGTGTACCTAATTGACAGGCTATCTGATGCTTTCTGTTGGTAGAGGCTCAGTGCAAGAAACTTCTGATCAGAGACCTGGTTCCTTAATAATCTGGAAGTAGATTAGCCAGTAATTATTACTGAACTATTTTTGGAGCACACCTTAAAGTGCAACCAACTGAACAGTGTTCTTGGTGCCTAAATGCCCTTACTTTGGTGTTTAGGACAGTTTGGGTTACTTTCAAGAACATCTTAACTTACTTCACTCCCAACTATAGAAATGTGTTTGCACAGTGAAAGAGAATAGATTGATGCCTACAGGACTTTGATTTGCCTCCTGGACTGGTCACAGGACCTCCCATATTAGAAAAAAAACTCAGTATTTACAAAGTAGAGATATTTAGTGTCCTTTTGTAAAGGTTTTTTTTTCCCCACAGTGATAATTGCAGAGGTATTACTGGTGTACTAGCAAATGTAGTGAGTCACACTCTCGAGTATGTATTTTACAGAGTAATCCTTGAATTCCTGTGAGTAAATTGTGTCATCTTTTTGCTGACATCTGCTGGTGAACCTGCGTAACTGTCTCAGTGTTCCACCACCTTACTTCATCAGAGCAAGACACAATATACAGTATAAAATACTATGAAGTCCAGAACCTGCTTGATACAGTGGCAGAATTTCTGTGAAGTAGAATAGTTCCAGGATTTCCTCTATTAGACTAAGTTTAACAAAACTAGAGCTTTACCCTCAGAGCTAGTGTTATGCTTTCACAAATCTTTAGCTGTATCCAGTTTTCTGTATGGATATTTTTTATATTGATGCATGTGATCCATATATATCAATATGATATATGTCGATATTATACATGGAAGTTTACTCTGGTAAGTAGAAACCACAGCCATTCAYGTCAACTTTTTTTTTTGAGCTTCAGTCAGGATCAGGCTGCTGTTGCAGTATATTTTGTATGGGTATAGAAATAGGAATGATCTAAAACACTGTGCAGTATCAGAATTGAAAAATGTACTGAACCATTTATAATAAAAAAGCAATTCTTGCTCTTTGTACCTTACTATTTTAGATGTTTTAATTAACTAAGTAGCTTCTTTTTTTTATTATTTGGTTATCCAGGTAAGATTTGATGAAGCTTCCGTAAGGTATTATGCATCTTTCCTTAAGGATGTCAAACTATAAAATCCCCCACAAGCACAGAGTTTACATGGCTTAGAGTGTGAATTTCAACAATACTTCTCTAGATGCTTTCATTTTGGCCGAATGTAAATAACAGTGTTCCTCAATTCTGTTTTTTCTTCCTTTTTCCTCTGAAACACCCCCACAAACACAATGTAAGAGTGTTATACAAATGCCAAGGGAGAGAATGGTGTAGGAGAATTTGCAGATGTAAAGGAAATATCCAATGATGATGAACATCTTTTAGATTTTAATATGGTAAGTGTGTCATTGGTTTGGGGGAGGAGGTTTTCTGCTTATTTTATAAGGGTGTGCCACCATGTCTTTCCTTTCATCACAGTTTTCAGTCTGGCCTCAAGTGAAATTCCTATGAAAACCTTCAAAAGCTTTTCTTTCCTTACTTTGTGTTTTAATCTCTTCTGCGTCTTGAGCATTCTTCTGAAAACTCCTCAGTGTTGTACTTTGGGGAGTACAGCCCTTTGTAAAAGAGTTGTACTTCTAGTAGTTCAGCAAACTTGTTTCCTTTGGGAACACTTGGCTTTTGCTTGTCGTGTGTGTTAAACATGCATCTTTTTTTCCTCAACTTCTAATTTCAGTAAGCGTAGAGTGGGCTGATGTGCACTACGAAGGCAGAAAGGACCAGTAACTAAAATGTATGCTGCATTCTGTCCTGCTTACGAACAAAAACCTGATTTTTTGCTGTAGGGAAAATCTTCGTGTACGCGTGCACTTACTGATATACTTTTAAACTTTATAGTGATGATAGCACTTAAATTTACGCTGTGACATGCTTGCTATAGCTTTACTGATTCAGCTGAAAATATATTGGTTTTGCTTGAAGTTCAGTCAGATGTGTGCTGTGTTTTCTTGATATTTAATACTTACTACAAAATTTTGGAGATAACTTTTTTTTGTGCAAATTCTAAAATGAAGGAATAGGAAAAAATAATAAAGACCCCACCTTTTTTCCTGCTGTTCTGCAGTCCTTTCTACATAGTGGACTAAGTCAGGAAAGTGGAGGAGTTGCCCTGTAATCGTGACCTCTCTCTTGAACAACTACAAAACTATATAACCTCCCAGCTCAGAAAAAAGCAAGCATGTTTTTTATTGTTCCCCATCAACACTGTCAGTTTAAATCCTTAGGTTTCTTCTGTTTATGAAGCAAGATGTGCAGATGATATAAATGCTGAGGCAAAACCAAATGGCTTCAGGAAGAAGATCTACTCCAGTGATAGCTCCAGCTCTGAAGACACAGCTTCAGAAGGTGGCAGTGAATGGGCTGATCCGTGTGAGGAGGAGCTTTTTTCTCGAACTCAACTATAAAAACTGCAGAGTAGAACAGATGATTTAAAAGTAACATGAGATGGAAAACTATTCTTCTTGAGGGTCTGTAGCTCTAAAACAACAACTTGAGTTTCCTCTTCAGTTAATGGATTCAGATGTGTATTTATCTTTCTCTTCTTGCTTATTTTATAGATGAGGACACAGCTGTCCTGTTGAAGATTTTTTTTTTYYCCCCAAAAAAACTGTTAAATTCTTGGCTATTTGAACTAGACTAGATTGTGTTGTCAAATCAAGAATGGATGTGCATGTGCTTGTCTTAGTAGTACCACTGCTTTTTTGCATCTTAATTGCAGTTATTTTCATTCGTAACTGTAGCCCTACCACTATTACTATCTTCTTGGCATCGCAGTGTCTACAACTACTTCTGCTATTCAGAGACTTCAGCTTTCTGCACATTAGGCTTTGTTCTTTAAGAACTGGGAGATAAATACTTAACACTGTAATCTATCAGTGCCTTTCTGAATGCAGGAGAAAAGCATGAATGACTTGTCCAGTCTTCATTCAGTAAATCTCGTAACTTTGAAGTAGGAACAACAGGGTTGTGCTTTAGAGACTTACAGAAACTGTGTTTTCTATCCTATGATTCCCCCCTCCCGCAAACCAACACTGAGGATTCCATGGTTTGTATTTTTGCTAACTGGAGAAGCCAAGGATTTTTTGTAGGTATGGAGGCGATGTGGGTTTTTTTTTCCTTTTTTTTTCTTTTTTTTGTCCTTTTTAGCAACTTGCCAATGTGGGGCGRACGTTTAAAAAGTAACACCAAAAATAATAAACCACTGGGGTGATGTGTGGATTGTTGTGACTTTTGTAACGAGTAGTGAGAATGTTGTCTTGTTGCAGATGATGGCATTCATGTAACCTGCAAAAGCATCCTGTACTGAACTTGAGCCTGAATGACTGAAACTATCTAAAATGCTCAGAGTGTTCATTGTTTTAAATGCAAAGGGTCAGTGCTTCACTTGAAAGAAATCCTGTGGCTGCTGCAGTTAGCTGCTGTTGTGGCTGTAATTTAGTAAATCTCGTAGTTCATTTTGTGTTTCTGAGAGAATGTGTGGGGCAAGTTACGTGTGTGGTGGGTGGGGGTAGGGAAAGTGATGACTTACAACATACATGTGTGATTGCAGTAGTGATTGTTGCTTTATGTGACTTGCTTTTAAATTTTATTTTGTTAACTTAGAAAGTCAATACATTGTCAAGTTGCATCTGTACAAGACTATCAACTCCTTGTGCTTTTAACACATTATGCAAAATGTATAAGCCAGGAGGAGCAATATTTGCAAAACTAAACATTCTAAGTTTTTACCAACTCATAGTTTAAAGAACAACAACAACTAACTAGTCTATACAATAGCAGCATGTCTATAACATCAGGAAGTGCAGAAAGTCCAATACTGACTTGAAAAGCTTAACCATTAATTTTGACAGGCAATAAACCTCATGAGAACTATAGCTGTTTGAAATGTGAGCTGAACTGCCTTTGAAATATGTTCTGTGCTAGAAAGGCTTTCTGAGTAACTGGGTTTTGTTGCCTTTATTCAATTGATAATGTAAGAATTGAAATACGTGGTTGGAAAACCATGCCATTCTTTGTGCAACGCTTCTGTTGAGATCCTTAATTAAAATTGGCTTGGTTTGTCCTGACCCAGGGACTTTCTTTTGGTCCTCCTCTTAGACTATGTTTTAGGGTTTGTGTTCATACAACAAATCTTTTGACACTTTACAGTTTCTTTTCTTAATTTATTTGCAGACTTTGGATAGATTTTTTATATATTTTACTTTCTTCTGGAGCTTCCTTGAGAGGTTGTTTAGCACCTGCACTGAAAACTAGTTAACTGTAACATGAAAGTAAAAAAGAACTTTACACACAAATTCTTCAAATCACTACAGTGAAGAATGGAATAGAACTTCATTCGAGAACAAGGAATGACCAAATGGACATATTTCAAACACAAACTTCAGCTCAGTTAATTTTGGCTGGAGCTGCTTCTTTGGTAAGAAAGGGCTCAAAACAACAAAGGTGTTGCTTATAGTTACATTGTGGCATGTAATAATTCCAGCACCTTTGGGGAAAATAAAATCGTATATTGAGCTTGGGCAATAACAAATTGTCTTTACTTGTTTTCATAGTTTAATGGCTAAAGCTCTAAAGCTTTAAGTGAGAGTTGAAGTGTGGTTTTTAGTTTTTCTGTATGGATAGAAACACACACAACAACAACAACAAAAGCATTAAAGGTTGGCATACGCTGAACCGCACTGTGGTATGAAGCGCATTGCATATCCATAGCACTGAAGTACCAGTTTTCCATTCCTGGGCTGAAATTTGTTTCTACTTTTTGCTTCAAGTGGTTGTATTGTTCTGATTTCACGTACACCAGAGTAACTGATTTTGTTTTCTTGTGGAGTTACTTAACACCGAATAAAAATATAAAAGGACAATTGGATGGCGTATGTGTGTGTTCATTTTCTTTGTCTAACGTCTATAACTTAGATACAACACAGCAGTTAAGCATTAAATATTTTGGAGAGAGAGCATGAGGTATCTAATTTGGGAGTCCTTTTCATTGCTATAATTTTTTATTCTATTTTTTATTCTTTTTCAGTACAATGCAGGAAAATTAAATACACTGCATATCTTCTTAAAAAAAAAAAAAAGACAAGCAAATATAGTAAGCTTAGTCCTCACTTCAATTATTTCTGTAGAAAATGTCAGTCATATTCTCATTCCAAAAATTAATTTGTAATGACAACTTCATGTTTAGAAAACACAAGACCGCTTTTAAAAAAAAAAAAAAAAAAAAATAAAAAAAAAAAAAAA
>JAYKAV010000023.1:1108408-1154263 GCA_035582835.1 Phoebastria nigripes
AAAAAAAAAAAAAAAAAAAAAAAATTAAACCCCAAACAAACCCAGATCTTCTCTCACATATCAGTCAAAGAACTTTTATATAGTACAGGATCTAAAATAGCAAACTTTATTTCTGCTTTCAACTTGTGCTCAGCCATCAAATGGTCAGTATCTCACTTCTACTTTTAGAAAAACTGCATCTGTGACAAGAAAATGCACTCCTAACCCCATGGCCGGACCTCTTTTTATAAAAAGGAGAAAAGACAGACCCAGTTTTGAACAGCTCACATTCAGCTTGGTGGAGACCAAAATGCACCAATGTGCATTGTGTTGCTGTAAGTTTACAGCCATAGTGACTTGGGATTGTGTGTAGAATGATTGCAACTCCCCTGAATTACAAGTGCAATGAAAACAACACATAAATACACACTTGGGAAATAATGGAAAATAGTTGCTCTGTAAGGTCCTTGGGTGAATACTTTTGTTCATCAGTATCTAGCATGTTTTAAACTTTGTAGTAAAAACTTTCAAAGGGATAAATTATTTTTAATTATTTCTTAAATACAGCAGGAGTGTATTTTYATTGTGTTTATAGAAGATGCTTGATAAAAGAATTAAATTTGATCAGCCAGGTTTTTCAATTGTTGTATCTGAATTATTAACTCCACATATCCTAAAGAATTAGTTTCCAGTGTAAACAAAGCTTCTATCATGCAAACCCCACTGCATAGTCTTTGGCAGCAACTGCATCAATGGTAGGGCAGGCTTTAAATGCATGTCAAACTATGACTTCATGGGAGTGCTGTCCACAGTGAAAATACATGGCAAGGTACTGCAGCTCCTGGAGAGCCAGTCTTCCCAGGATTCCTTGACAGTAACTCATTCTTTTCCTGCCAGGACCAGCGTATTTAAGTATTATCCCCAATGAATTTGTCATCTACCTTTCACACAAGCATCTCACATAATTTTCTTTTATGACCTGTGAAACTAGTAGCAACAAGGCTCCAGAGGTTTGGGAAAAATGAAACTTAACTGATACATTTTAGCTTTCCACAGTAAGATCCCTTTTCCAGTGTTGTTTAAGTTGCTCTTCAAATGTATTACAATATGCAAGCGCTTGTTAGTTTTATGAGCTACCTCTATGCTCCAATACAGTGATAATGGGATTAAAAAAAAAAACAACGCTGACAGAGCTGGCAGTGGGTTAGCGTGCTGCTGAGAAAAACTGACTGGGTGGCAAAACATTGGTTTCCCTGCCCTACTTCATCACTGTGTATAGCTTCACCTATGAAGAATGCACCAAAGACAGAGACTGAGATGAGAGACTTCCATGTACGCTACCTTCTCCTATCTGACAGCCTTCCTGTAGGGCAAGTGCTTCTGGAAGAACTGTATCTGTTACTGTAATGTATTTGCAACTGTAGAACCCAGTTAATCCAAGAACATGAGGAGGTACAAAAGCAGTATTAAGTCTCTCCCTGTCACTACAAGGCAGGGTCACTTTTATTAACAACAGTAACAGCTATACAATATTGCTACAATTGCTTTTCACATAAAGATTTTAGAAATTGTTAATGAAGAAGGTTTAACTGCCCATCATTACTGTGTAGACTTTATTTTACTTACTACAAGAAACGGAGACAGTGAGATGTAGCAACTCTCCTTGTATCACAGAATTGAATTTTTTCTAAAATCAATCTAAACAATCAAGCTTGTTAAAATGTATAGATGAGTTTATTTTCATATTCATTTCAGTGCTTTTCTTGTTCGTAGCCAGGGAAATGCCTGAGCAAATGGCACTACAGTACAATAGCAGTACTGAAAGCAAATATGTAAGCACTACAAGAGACTACCTAAAAAAGGGATGCCACTTCTACCATTACAGATTTTTAGGAACAGATTGACAAATGTGTCAGAAATGATGTAGGTATGTATACATACATCCTGCCTCGGGGCAAAACGAGGAACTAAGTGATCTCCAGATTTCTCTGAATCCTGTTTTCCRTACAGGAAGAGCTTATATCCAGAAGGGCTATTAAATTGATTCATAGTTTACAGAGGAAAAAGAACCATTAGATTGCCTATGGGACATTAAAACTTGTGCAGTTTTTCCTTTATTGATCCCAAACTTGCGTTTGAAAAAAGTACAACTTGTGTGTGGTTCAAGCCCATCATCCAAAGAGTAATTTGCCTCATTAATCCCTACCTGCTATGGTGGGCTACCCTGATCCCTTCCAGACACAGAACAGAGACTGGTATCGAATATTTCTTTTTTGCACAGTTACTTTATTCATGCAATAATGAATGTTAAGGACTGTTAGCATGCTTTTTGTTCCTAATACCCTTTCAGTAGGATTTTTCCCTTTTTCTCTTACATTTTTTTTTTTACATTTCATGACTTCTAGTTTTTGTGTTGATGTTTGGCTTTTAATTGTCTTCACTTTGAGATGGGGTTTTAGCCCATAGTCTTTTGACTCTGGAACCCTTATCTATTTGACAACAAAGTTTTCTTCAAGAAGTCTTAATTGTCATTCATGGTTTTTAAATATTTTTCCTCCATTTTTCCTGTAATTTTATTCAGTACAAAAATACTAAATTCTTTGAAGCACTGCAGATCCATAGAGACATACTAATTGGATCTGTTATCTGCCCAAATTGAATGTTACTTGGTTTCATTCATCACTACTAGTTCTAGACAACAACTAATTTTTAGTCCAGTACTACTTTTTTTTCCTAGCGAGTTCCAGTAGAAAGTTACCACATGTTGGGTGCAATGCCTTGTGTGTTACAGAATTAATCTGTTTCCTTTAGGAAATGTAATTTAAATTGTGCTTGCTTAAGAGAATAAATCTGCTGTAGCATCCAAACTTTTCATTATGCAGCTGTGCATAATAAAAACCTTGTTTCCTTCTCTGGTATGATTTAGTGACGAGTTAAGATCCATAACAGAAGTACCATGGAGGCTTTGTTAGCAATTATTTATGGGCACTTAAGATTCTGCAATTCTGAGATATTAATACAAGAAGCGGTATTGTTAGTTTGTATAGTCTTACGCCTTCACACCTTATTACTCTTTTGTCTTTCCTAAGCAGCTTGTAGACAGCGATAGAAACATTCCAGTCATATGCATCACGTTTCGGTAATACCAATTCAAACGTGCTGGAAAATCTCACACTATCTTCCCCTGCCTTTGCTGCTCTTCATTTTCTTGCTGTCTCATGGAGGGGAACTTTAAACCATGTAAGTCTGTTCTTACCCAGTGGTAACAGAAAGGTTAACAGTAATGGTAGTTACAGACCCGGCTTCACTTTCCTCATCCTTTATCAGGTTTAAGTTCCTACAGGAGGAGGCAGCCTTTTGGGAGAATGAAATGGCATGTTCTCCAGCTGTTCCCGATTCATCCCAAACCTATTAAAATGGTTTAGTGCACAGACATTCCACTGCTAGTAGGAATGCCCATGCAGATGGTGGCTGTGCTGGAAATGGACTGCTATCAAACACAAATGTGCAAAAGACAGGCAAATATTAGTTTTGTGAGAACAAAATTAATTTGTCATAAATTTGAAGTAGAAGAGCACAGTATTCTCAATTTGTCAAAAACATCACCATTTGCTTGTGAGGTATTGATATTTTTGATCATCATCCTGCTCATTGCCACAAGTCAGTAGAAACCTGAATTTATTCATTGTTCCCTTTTCCTGTGCCATAAAACATGCATTAGTTACTTTACCATACATACAAGTAATTCTGTAAAGCAAGGAGGAAAAAGATCAATGTCTCATCTCTGTTCTAACACTCACCTTCAAGAGAGAACTTTTCTGTCTCTCGGCATGATGGACAGTAACAGAGATTATCCATCACTTGCTACACTTGGTACACTTGCACTCTTGCTTGTGTGAACTAAAACTACCTTAAATGACAGTGATAGGAAATGGAGGAAGGAGCTGTTGATCAGCTAGTATTCAATGATGTGCAACTGTTGTATCTTCACAATATGCATATATTTGGTTAACTAGAGAAAAAAATATACTGAAATGTCTTCTGGTTTATGACAGAGAATTACTGACCTCAAGGTGGATAGGGAGCTGCACAGCTGATTCAAATGAAGCTCAGTTCGGCTGTCTCTGAAAGCTGCTTGCATCATACTTGGCTTCTGATGAATGAAAATTCAATCTAGATGTTCCCATCTAGTTCTTAAAAAAAATTAAATTAAAAGTTGTATCAATTGCAAAATTGCTGAAGCTTCAAAACAGAACTGAAAGCCTAAGCAGGGAATGATTTCCCACATCTACAGGCATAAGAAACATGAGGGAAGCTTGCGTTTCTGCTCCTTAACTCTACTTTGTTCCAAAGGAACAAAGGAAGGACTATTACTCTGCATACTTTTTTCATATGTAGTGTATTTTGGAGAAACCAGTGAGACATAACAGAGCACAAACCCTTCAAGCTTTTTTGCAGAGTAACCATAAAACTGGCATATTGAATTCTGCTGGCATGAATATGAGTTTGTATGACAGGGCTTTTGAATTGAATGTTTTCAAAAAATTAAATTCTCTAGTGCTGATCTATTATTAGACCACGTAGATGTTTTTTGCCCACTAGGTGAACATCAGTTGCCAATTTGAGGCTGCTCTATGTAGTGCTTCCTTTCTACACAACAGCCACAGGCAAGACACTCTTGAACAAAACATCAGGATTTTGTCCCAATAATTTTTACAAAATTAAGTATTTTACAGGTTTACCCAACTCTGAATCAATGGCAGAGCACTGATGATACCCATGCTGAGTAAGTGCCACAACTAACTTCTTATCATGCTTTTGAAGATTTACTTACAACCCATCTGCTAAAACAGGAAGACTTGATTTCTCAGCATGCCCTTCTGGATGAACTTTAAATTTTGCACAGCTGAAAAACAAAGGCGCTAAAGGTCCCCTTTGCACTTAGTTATGCATTTATACTTCCCATACCTGCTAGTACCTGTTCTGTTTCCTTTTAATAATTAGGACATGCCATGCTTCCATGAGAGCTAATGGTGTGACACTGTATTTAGTCACATAATGTCAGCCCTTCAGCTTTTACCAATACAGAGAAACAATACTACACAATACTTGCAGACAGAAACTACGTTATCTCAGATGGAGGCAGCTTTAACACAACTGATGCTAACTGCTAATGCAAAAAGTCAACTTTTGCTAATAGCTCACAACAACCAGAAATGCTATTTACCTTTTTCCACGAGTTATACAGTCAGTCACATGCAAAAAGGAGTACTTTTTTTTATATTGACTAGGCTGTGATCTTCTGTAAACATTTTGAGGGTGACCCTGGTATTTTTATGCTGCCTAGCACATTGGGACCCTGGTTGTTCTGTGTTTCTTCAGTGCAAAGAACAGTTTAAGAATTTTGTTGAGTGGGTATCAAAAAACATACCAGCTGAATAGGAAGAGTCATCTGTGGGTTGGAAATGGAAAATATCCACTAAAATAAATCACTTAGAATGGAATCTCAAAGGTATATGATTGTTAGGCAAAATTCCATCCTTAAATAAGTGCTGACTCAAAAAGCGTTTAAGCGCCTAACTCCTTGTGTTATTTGAAACTTTTAGCTGTACTCTGCGCTCTGCTACTGCTGAAGGATTTCCTGCGGCAGATTCTTCTAATAGTTTCTTCAGCCGAAATAATATTATGAAGATGGGAGTATCATTATTTCCTTTGGAGACACTCTGCAGACTTACAGAATTCATGACTGTCTATTTCCATTCTGTTATTTACCCTAGGAACCTAACAACTTTGACCCAAGTTTGATGATACCATGATGACAATACACTCTTCTGGTTGCTCCAACAGAAGAATTGATTCCCACTCTCAAAACCGGAAGGAAAATGTTAATACTGAAAAAGGAGTTAGTGACAGCATATGCTCCAAAATTGTATGTCTCTTGCATACAAACAAGTTTATAGTGCTTCAAAGCTGTTTTGCTTTTATTTACCTTCTTTTAATGGTAATATGCAAGCTGTCTTGCAGAGGTAGCAGTGATTTTCAAAGATATGGAGGAATTAGTGCCAATCTTAATTATGTTGATATCCATCTTAGAAATCCAGCAGAATAAGCACTGAAATCTATCAGTCTCTGACCCAGTCACAGAAAGTAACTGCAGAGGTATAATTTTTGGTTGATGGTAGGTTTTCAGTGCCTAATTCTCATCTTGATAATGACCTAATTCTCATCTTGATAGCATGGAACTGGTGTCATGGGGTCATGGTGGCAAGTACTTCCGTACAAGTTTACCTCAGCCTCTCGCAATTTATTCAGGTGAAACTTGCCCACATCAAAGCTTGAACAACCATGGCTTTGCTCTTCTTGATATTGAACTAATTACCTTAACACAAGTTCAGATATTTCTGCATTTGCTGCACTCACACTGCCAGCTTCAGGGTAGACATAAGAGGTCTGAGGTGATGAGAGGCTGGTACTTACATTCTTAGTTAAGATGGGGGACAACTTTATCTTACTACCATTCTAGAGACACGAACACTGAGTCTAGGTGCAAAATGCGTATGACCTGTGCGGAAAAAAGCAAGAACGAGCTCCTCCAAGGTACCAATTGCTCAGAACTCCTTTAATTTCAGTGTGGAGGTGGAGAGAAGAAGGGGTGTGCAAGATAGGTTGACTATGCAAACGCCAAAAAGGAGCACTCTGAGATGGAAGGTAAAGAGAACTGAAAGATAAATCAAACATGCTAGCATAGCAATTACCATCCAGAGCCTCCACTTTCGGCATTACAAGTCAGTTCCACAGAGCTATGGATACACCTTCACTTGGTGCCCCAGACCTTCCGCTGTCCGAACTTGCAAAAACCACCAAATTTTGTTTTCCCCTTAAATGCAGCCATGAACGTAAGGGGAGTCCCGCCGCAGACCCGCTTCCCCCGGAGGCCGCCAGCGCGCAGGCCCGGCCGCCCCGGCACAGCTCAGCCTCCCACGCTGCCGCTGGCGGTAGCGCAGGACGGGCTGCAACCGCCCGGTAACGAGAGCGCGGCTCCCCTCCAGCGCGGGGCGCGGAACTGCTCTGAACGAGCGCCCTCAGTTAAAACCCACCGTTCTTTAACGCCCTCCGCTCCCCGGGGCCGCCTCACTGCGGCTGAGCCAGGCGCGCACAAACCGCCCTCGCCGCAGTCCCCCACCTCGGGCGCACTGAGGCGATTCAAAATGGCGGCTCGCGCGCAGCCCCGGCGCCCAGCGGCCGCCTCCCCGTGTGCCTCCCCGCCCCCCACCGCGCAGGCGTTTCCCTCCCCGGCGGGCGGCGCTTCTCACCGCCGCGCTGGGGAGGGGGAGCGGCGGCGGGGCGGGCGGAGGCCGAGCTGTGGGGAGCGGAGCGTCCCGGGAGGAGCCCGGCACCTGTCCCGCCGGCAGAGCCCGCCGCTGCGCCCGCAGCCAGGTGTGCTCCGCACCGTGCCGTGCTCGCCGCGGGGGCGGGCGCCATGGGAGGCCCTGCGCCGCGCGGAGAGGGCGCCCGGCGGGCGGGGGCTGCCCCGTCTCACCTCCGCTGAACCCGCCGCTCCTCCGCGGGGACCGGAGAGCGACATGGACTGCCCGCCGCAGCCGCCAGCCGCCTCCTAGTCCCGCAGCAGCAGCAGCTGTGGGGCGGGTTGGGCATGGCCCAGCGAGAGGAGAGCGACGGAGGGCAGCGCTACCCCGGTGAGGCGTCAAAGTTTCTGCGTGGCTCTTCCTCCTCGGGCGGCAGACCCAGCCGGGCGGCGGCTTGCAGTCCTGCCGGGGCACGGCCCGCGCTTGGGGCCGGGGGGTGTTTGGCGGCACCTGTTGGGGTGGGGGGCAGAGCCCGGGGGGGAGAGCGGGCTGCTCCCGGGCCGGGCCGGCGCCGCCGCCACCTGCGCGYCGGCGGTGAAGGGCTCGCCTGGGGCCGGCCGGGCTGCGGCTGATGGGCGGCTGCTTGCTTTGCCCGTCCGTGGCCACCTTAAAAAGTTAGAGGAGCAACTCGGCGCCGCCGGAGTCTTCACCGAGTGGTTTAAAGACCACAGAGGCGGGTGAGCGTTGCTTCCTCAAGGCTTTGGGGAAAGGCATTGATTGTGGTTGGCTTTTTTGTTCGGTTTGTTTTGTTTTGTTTTAAATGAAGGCCACCAGTTAGGAAACCTTCGCAGTGCCGGGTCAGCCTCAAAGCTCGTGAAAAGGAAGCGACTTTCATCTCTCTCGCTGCCGCTCTTTCTAGTCGAAGTCTCCTAGGCAATTCCCAAAGACCAAACAAAACTACAACTAACATTAGCTGAAGTTCTCATGACGCTGCTGCTAATTTAATGTGGCCTCAGATTTTTCAGTGGTATTGGTACGGAGAGGAAAAGAGCCCTGTAAACTGCTTCTGGAGCAGAGGTTTTAGAAGAACACTGTGACTCATTTATATTGCCTGCCTGACATAGCAAAAAAGTGGAAAAGCAGTGAATGGTTTACTTATGATTGCTCTCCAAGCACTCTGCTCAGGAGCCAGATTTGTAAAGCTCACGCTTCGTGAAGGACACTGGCTGGGGGTTAGATAAAAGACTTATAATTAAAAAAAAAAAAAAAAATCCCAACTTGTTTCTTTTCTTTTTGCCATTAAGGTTTTGGCAGTGCTTACGTATGTAGCCTTAATCGCTGTATCTTGTGCTTTGTCGAAAGCTAGACTGTTTTGTAGCCTCGGGAATTCTTCACTGTCGGCAATGCTGTCGCTGTTAGGATGTGAACATAAACAATCTGAACCAAGAAATGTTTAATAAAAAAAACTGGGTTTGATGCTCTTGTGCACTGAGGTCACCTGCAGTTGCACTCGATAGCAGCAATGTGTTTCTTGGTACAGTCAATAAAAATATTGTCAAATACATGGAGATTTTTTTAAAAATATTTTTCCTTTAAGAAGAGAAAAAACAGTTGCAACTCTGTAACTGAGGAAATTCCTTACTCTTAAGAACTTAAAAAAAAAAAAAATTGCTGGCAGAGATAAGCGTTGAAGAGACAAGGTGTGTGATAAAAATTGAGATGTTAAYTCTTTGACAACTGAGCAGTGTATGTAAACCTTTCCCCTCTCATTCCTGCGAGGCAAGAAGATACAACGCCTGTTTTGCAGATAATTGTCTTACCCTTCCTTCTAAACAAGTTCGTTGCCTAAATTGCATTGCAAGTCACAGCAAACTTGGAAGAACGTGGCTTGAGTTGGCATCTTTCTGATCTTTATTTTACTGTAATGGTTTGGCATTGCTGTTAAATTTCTTTAAATTCTACATTAAAATGGGTTAAAAAGCCATTTTATTCTAGATCTTGGAAATTATAATCAAATATGACTTGTTCCCTCTGTGTGGTTGAGTGATAGGCAAAGTCAAAATCTGTTTTAAGGCCTCTGGTTATTGTCAGAACATGCCTTCTTGCATACCAAGATCAGAATCTGGGGAATGTAAGGCCATATGGACAGCTGTATTGGGACGGACCAAAACTCTACCTGTCAGACAGAAGAATTTACCTGGGAGAGGGCCTAAAAGCAGGACTGATGTACATTGGTATTTCCATGAAGTTCTGACACTTGCAGTTCAGGGACTTCCCGAGTTTCTCTTTGTTTAGGAATCCTCAGTGATTTTTTTTCTTCCCTGAGCTTACATGTAAACTTCTGGCGTCCACAGCGTACTGTGGCAAGGAGTTATGCAGTTCAGCTACCCTTTGCATGAATAGCTATGTCCTGATGTTAATTTTGAACCTGGCTACAAAACTATCTTTATCTTGTGCCCCTTAGCGCTTACTTTGGAAGAGTTAATGGGTAAATAATACGTACCTACCCTCTCGCTGCCACTTGTGACCTCTGCTGTATTTTCCTATCTCCCTTTCCCTTGTTATCTCTCTTCTGGGATATTCATGCTTATGAGATCATGGTTCCTATAAGACATAGGATGTCAAGACTTTATCTAAATAAAATTGGTATTTGTAATATATTTAAGTAAACCATGGGGATTATGAATGTTGTGCAGACAAAATTGCTTATTCTTTCTCAATAGTTTATTATACTACTAATATGTTAACAATGCTATGTTTATTATGATGATGATGTTATGTTAAGTGATTTATGGTAAGAAGTTAGTATTGGAGCACATGACACTTAAAATGTTTGACATCAATTGTCAGGTTTTGCACTTAACAGTGAGGCAGCTAAAATAAGGAATATAAATATCACTTCACTACATCCTTAAAAACAATCCTACAACAACCTAATGCAAAATGAATCAAGGAGTTCTCATGTATGTTTTTGACAGCTGATTACATCTCAAGTTTTCATTTAAAGCCCTTGATGGGTATACTTCAAAGCTTCCCACAGTTTCACTGAACTGTGTAAAACCTTTGTAGCTTGTTATTGCATAATTTGCTCCAGCAAGCTATAGCTGTTACATAYTTCTGCATTTGCTGGTTTAAAGGATCTCTTCCTGTTAAATTTCTTACTTAAAAAAAATACCAAGTTAAAATAGCTTCAGTACCCCGCATGGAAATTTATTTTCACTTCTCTTTGAACTCTCTTGTTTACAGAATTGTTTGGCCTCTTGAGCTGCTGTATTTACTGGCTCTTCCAAGGCCGCTTGAATGCTTACCATTTGTAAGCTTAGTCGAAAAGAGCCATGCAATTAAACTAAGGACTGGCTGCTTCTTGGGAAAATCATTGAGCAGAAGTGAAGGCAGTCACTGAAGGACTTCATTATGGGAACATGCTTGTGCTATTTACCCAAACAACATCAAGGTTGTTACATTTCTGAACTTTGTTTTCTGGACTACGTTGTCTGGATGCATTAATAAGTATGAATTGCGATGAAGCAAACACCTGCACCCTTGCTTATACAGTTCCATTGTGTGTGTGTGTGTATGCTTTAGAGTAACATTGGGGCTGGGTGGGCTGTTGATTTAAAGAGCAATATAATGTGTATGAAGGGGTGGGTGAGCATGGGGAAGAGAAAACAGTCAGACTTATGTAAGAAAAATAAGTGAATCCAAGCAAGAAGGTCTGAGAGCTGGAGATCCAAGTATATACAACAGTAATTGTATCTAATGCTTCATGTTAYGTCATATTTGTACACTTTGACTATCACAGTTGACTTCATGAAGTAGAATAGTTTGTTGCCTGTATTCAAGGATTGTTGTTTAGGGGTTTTTGTTTGTTTGGTTTTTTGCTGGCCCTTGCAATTTTAATGTAGTGAACAGAGAGGTTCATAATGTATGCAGTTTGTGTGCTAGCTATCTGAAGACATCACTTTAAATTGCAGGGGATGTAAACTTTTCAAACCATGGTAATGTGAAAAAAGAAAAGTTGCTATAGCAACTCTGTAAGAAAAGTGTACATCTTCACAAGCTTTTTAGTCAAAACAATAAATTTGAAACCTTGCGTATCCAAAGGATTAGGCAATTGATGCTTCGATTGATTTGGATGGGTAGCACATAGTTGGCTGTTAAAAAGTTCTGAAAAGGTCTAAAAGATGAAATATCCAGCGTTGTTTCTACTTGACTTTTCCCTACACTTAGGAGTGGATTGAACTGGGGTGTTGGATCAGCTAGTGAACAGTATTTGTGTAGTAAGCTAAAGAGTTGGTATAGCGCAAAAAGTACCTTTGTATTCATGAGCTTTTCACGTGACTGAAAGCTTGTGGAAAAAATCGTTACCGTTTGGACCAGTGGAATATATTTGAAATGTGTTCTCTGTCACTTAACTGCCTGTCAGTATCACGAAACTAAAGTGTATTGATGGGCTTGGATCTAAGAATGGACAGTGTGTCAAACCCTGGTGTTTGGCAGGGCTTAAGTGCCATTAGCCAGTGATTTGGAACTGCTGGGAGGAACCAGTTTACCCAAATGAGATGTTTGGGTTTTGGTGATTGTTTTTTGTTTTGTTTGGTTTGGTTTGGTTTTTTGTGGGGAGTTGTTTGTTTTTTTTAAAAGTAGAATGCGGGGAGGACCTCCTAGAGGACAACTGGCACCTTTAATTAAGTGCTACATTTGAGAGAGAATAGGAGACCAGAAGCAGGAGACCAGGCTTCAGGAAGTGGAGAAAAATCAGTCCAGAAAGCAAGCTGTTTGCAAGATGGGAGGAGTATTCTTCAGTCCTTCACACTTAGCGCAGAGTATTTCAGAGTGAAGAAACCGAAGCAATATGTGCATATTTGTTCTGCCAACTGCTGCAGAGTAATTACATTGCAAACTTCAGCAGAGCTGTAGATAATTTAACTATTCGTATAGAAAGAGGAGATGTATGTAATGTCACAATAATAATCATGTAGTGTTTTAAAGGGTCAGTAGCGGTTCTGGGAGCCAGGGCAGCAGTCCTGATGGTGTTCCAGGTTTATGAAAGGCTGCAATTGCCCACGAGGACAGTGCATCTAACCTGCAGCTCATACTTGACTGCCCTCTCTTTGAGGGTCACTCAGATTTAGACTGGAAGTGGGGCACTGACTGGATTAACTACCCTGCTGGCAGCCCCTGGGGAGGCAGCATGAATCTTATATTGCAAATATGAAGGACAGCGATCCCTCAGTGCAGTAAATACAATATATTTGCAAGTGTCAGTTTTACTGTACGTGCACTGATGAAATGCATCATGTGTATTGTCAAAACGTTGACTACATGGATAGCTTTATAGCTATTCAGATTTTGCATCTCTTGCTTAATGCAAAACTGATATATTATGCATTCTATTTCAGTGACAAATTTATTATCAGTTTTATGGTTTCCAGAAGAATGCTAAGAAATTCTATATAAATGAACACTTCAGAATTTTGGTCTAAGTGTATGGAAACAAGTTTTGTAGCCTCCCAACATCAGTAAATATGCGTTTATGACTGTATAAAAATAAATTTCAAATATTTGTCTTAATATTGACATGGAACATTAAAGTACTGCAGTTTTTATAGTATGTAATTTCACTCTCAGGAGATGTATACAAAGCAAACACTGGCACACAGACTGCTTATGAAAAGCTTTTCATGCCTGACATTTTCTAGAAGCCTAATTTAAGTTGCCATTGTCCTGCTTGTTCAAGCAGGGGGAAGGGATAGTAATCATGTGCAAGAGAAGATGAATAACTTCTAATTAAAAGCCTAAATTGTGACAGGACTGAGTGTATTTAAAAAAAAAAAACAACAAACAGCCAAGAACAAACCACAGCCTTCCTGCAAACTCATAATCTTGTCTTTTCTTTCTTTTTAACCAGTTACCAGTTGGGCCAAGACAACTGATGTAAGTTTATCCAACTCCTTAAATGGTTTGAGCTTCATGGGAATTCTGGATGCAAGAGTGGGCAGCGGTATCCAGGGCCTTCAAAACTTGAACTCCGGGACTCCGAGATCTCTCTCATTACCTGAGTATGGGCCTGGCCAGCTGTCCAGTGCTTTAGAAGATTGTCATAGCCTTAAATCAGTGGATTCTGGTATTCCAACTCTAGAAATAGGAAATCCAGAGCCTGTTCACTGCAGTGTGTTAAATGTGAAGAGAAAGCAGTCAGAACCTGAAATTGTGCCTGACAGGGCTTTTCAGAGCGCCTGCACACTGCCATCTTACGTGCCTCCACATTCTCTGACTTCTGAACATGACCATGCTGTGCGGAAATCCTCTACTTTCCCAAGAACTGGGTATGACACTGTCAAACTTTATAGTCCAACTTCAAAAACTCTGAATCGAAGTGATGATATCTCTGTCTGTAGTGTTTCTAGTCTTAGCACAGAACTGTCAACAACTTTATCAGTTAGCAATGAAGACATTTTGGACTTCGTGGTCACAAGCAGTTCAAGTGCAATTGTGAATCTTGAGACTGATGAGGCGCACTTCTCGGATGTTACCCTGAATTCCACTAAAGAGACCAGTGATCAGAGCCAGCAGGAGTGTTGTCAGGAGACAGACATGGACAGTAAACGAAAAATATTGGGACCTTTTACGAACTTCTTTGCCAGGTAATGTTTCTGTAAAATAGATTTGTATTTTAACGGTGAGATTAAGTAAGATCATAGGTGAAAGGTCTTGTGTGATATTTTACTTTGAAAGAGGTAATAGCTTGCTATTTTAATTTAAATTGGTGTTAACAACGTATTTTTTTCTGTTCCGAGTAAGTTGCCAAATATTGCTAGGGACTAAGGCTCTGAATCGTACTCTGTATTATCTTTATGATATATGGAAGCATCTTAAATCTTCTTAAAAGATTCCTTCTACGTTACAGTAAAAGGAGTTCTGAACAAGATTTTTTTCCTCTGAATAAGAGTTTTCTTCCTGGCTTCTCCAGTGATGCCTTTTGTGATTTTGGCCAAGGTCCTTAATCTCATGTCCCATAAATAGGTAAATATAGGTAAGATCCATACCTGTATTGAAGAACTTTGACATCTAAGGATTCATAAGTGGTCTAGTAGTGATGGGGTATTTTATTGATCAATGTAAGTGTATGAAGCTTAAAATACAAATACTTGCCAAACACTTGCGTGACTGCTATGATTTTTCCAAATCTCAGTTATAGTTTTGTTAATACCTTTTTCCCTTCATTTTTGTATGGAATGAGAACATCTGATGTTCTGTCACTCAGTTGTTGAAATGAAGGCATTGGCCACTCGAAGCAGTTACATGACTTCTTCTAAACGTGGCCCTTGTATGAATGATAAGGTGTTCTAAATGCAGGTACCCAGTGAAAGTGGTGAATGAAGAAAAGGACTAGTCTACTTTTTGGGGTTTGGGTTGTTTGTTGGTGTTTTTTGGGCTTTTATTTATTTAAGGCCTTCATAATGTCTCATATTTTAGAATATAATGTCTGAAGTATGATATATTTTGAAGAAACAGTTCTAGAAATAAACTTCAGACATCAAGCAGAGTTGGCTGTATCTGTCTTGTTTTGAACATGTGATTGCTTCAGCTAATGTCGTCTTCCTCATGTAAACTTTTTTTTTTTGCATGAGATGAATAGGCTGATAAAATACTTAGAGAATTGGCAAACATCATCCTTTGAAAGGCTGCCTTATTTGCAAAGCTTAAGAGAAGCAGTTTCTTTAGATCTGCTGAACTGGCTGAAGCCTTCATTGATTTTTATTCTTAGGTTAAAGTTGGAGTACAGTGCAGCAGAACTCCAGTCATCAGTCATGTTTGAGGTGCTGAAGCTTTTGTGGACCTCTGTCTGTTTGTTGCCATGGAACCAGACTTAATTCTGAAGCAGGAGGTTTCTCAGCACTTCAAAGCATGAACTTTTGTTACCCATTCTGGTAGCACAACTGCTAACTCAAACAAATGCTATCCTTCAACCTGGAGGGAGCACAGTGGAACAGGTGTATTTAGACTCTGCTCAAAGTAGGATATTTAACTGCTTCTCAGCTTTTCTCATCCAGCAAAATAAAGCCATCTGTCCAAATTCTGTTCTAGTGTAGTCTCTAGTGGTTTTGCCAGTGTTAGAGAAACAGTGGTACTCACTAGTCTGAGCTTTTTAACCTGAATCTTTTCAGGTACATTGAATTCCAGAGAACAAAGGCTGTCCCTACTACCTTTTAAATGGGGAGCATGTAATCTTGGTCACCACGTGATGTCATCATGAGAATATAAGGATTAAGTTCAAACTAGGTGATCGGCTTTGAAGTTCCAGGTGCTCTGTCTGTAACCTGGCCTTTAATATCCTTCCCTTTAGCATCCACTGTCTGCTCTGTTTTGAAAACAAGGGTTGCTCACTTTTTGTCTGTACTTGCACACCACACCCCCATATTTTATGCATCCGTTCTTATGTCRTGTCACCTGGTGGTGAGTTTCACAGGTATTGAACAAGCAGGGAGCTTCTGAGGGTCCTTTTGTGCCATAGGGAATACTATTTATATTTGTGCTGTCAACATTGTTAAGAATCAAAACATGCTGTTGCTAGTTTTCTTTGATAATTGCAATCTGCTGTCCATGGGGTTGTAATTGCTTCCTCTAATGATCCCATACAGTCCCTGTTCCCTGGAGTTCCTGTGGCCTTTATTATGCTCCTTGGATTCCCACGGCTTAACCGAGTACTTCAGTAAATGAACTTGGGCCCTGCAGTGTTTTCTTTGTAAGTAACTGACTTCTAGGGACCTTCCTACCTAGCTCACCCTGCTCTGTGTGCCAGGGTTTGTGTACAGTGTTAGACAAGGAGGAGGCATTTGGAATAGTATCTTTGAAGACCAGCTTGCTGAGAAGGGAACTTCTTAAAGTAGTTTGTAAAAAGTGCTGCGGTGGTAGGTATAAACAAAGTCCCAGAGTGGAGTGTGTTCTTAGCACTTCACTCTGTGCCGAAAGGAGTTTCACTTGAGATTCACAGTCTTGCAGGTTAAGTGCATAAACCTTCCCTGTTGAAAACCAAAGATGAACTATGGCAGAAGAAAGCCAGATTGCTTTGGCTTTGGTCAGTGGCTGGCACACTTGTGTATAACATGGAAGAACAAGCACCTGAGTGGTTTGTACGCAGCCTTTCTACTTTCCAGCAGCCTGATGGTCATGGGGTAAGGCTGCAGTGCAGGGGCTCTCAGCCTTCGTCTGCAGGTTTAGCTCTTTGAGGGCTCCTCTGGATAATGGGATACAAGTTTGAACCACTGAGAGTGAAGGTGGATCAGCTTAGTTTTCGCTCAAGTTGTTGACATTTGGTGAAAGGAGAAACCTTGCTTCTTGAAACATCAGCTGCGCTTTGTATTGAACCCCGTCTGTCATCTGAGAATGTGTTAGTTTCTCTGAACTTGTCAAGACCGAGTTTGCTCTGGATACGTCAGTTAAGATTTGCGGCTGCCTGTAGACATAATACTGACAAAAATTAGATGCCTCTGGTGCTTGGTCACATGCACCTAAGGTGCTTACTTATCAGTTAAGGGTAAATCTTCTATAGTATCAAGAAGATGCTTAGAGAAGCACCTGCTCTGGAATGTAAAATGATTTCTTAGCACTCTGTAGATTTATTTTTCCTTGCGAGACTGTATGCGTGTGTGCRCGTGCACTATGCATGAGGTTGTGTGTTCCATATCAGTTGTGGCAATATCTGTGGTGCGTTTTGAAGTGTTGGTGTTGGCTTGGGGCTGCAGTTGAAAATTGAGTTATAGAGGAGATTGAAGAAAGGAGAACTCCGTTGGCTCATTGCCTGTCAATCCTGGCACCTTCAAGGGCACTTGGGAATGGAGTGCTCCTGCCCTGCCTTCTTGAGCACTATGGTGAMGAAAGTTTCCTGGACTGCTCCTCTGGCTCAGTTGCTGTCTCTTCAGCAGTTTGAGACTCTGAAAGGTCTGGTTGTTTCCTCAGGTTGTTACATGCCTCTTTGGGTGTGGCAGGAAGATCCAAAGTGAGAAAAAGAGACCGCTTTCCTGCTTGTTTACGCATAGCTTTCCTCTTGAAAGAGCTTAAGGCATCACAGGTACAGTGCTAGGTGGAGTACTAGTGCTCTCGTTAAGCTCCAGGTTAGCACAGGAAAATGGATTATTGCTTCTGAAAGCAGCTGTAATGCTGAATGCTGACAAAGAAACCTGACATGTTGGTTGTTCTCAAGTGTCACGTGTATTTGTATCAGCTCTAAAAGGCCAGAGGTCTTTCACACAAAGCATGAGTTTGAATTAATTTCCTTCATTTGAATATATGCAGAAACTTGGTTTTGAGAAATAGTGTGAGCAAATAATTGGCTGGGAGACTAAAGGGTCGGTGGCTTGTCTGTCCCTTTGCCCTAGTGACCCAGAGTAGCGTAGCTTAATGAGTTTTATCTTTGGACTTTGCTTCTGTACAGTACTGCTGAAACACAGACTTTTTAAATGCTCGGGTTTTTAAACAGCTTTGCTGAATCAGGACCGTTGTGATCTTACTGTAGAAGTTGTACTTTTCATTTATCCTTTTCATTTATCATTTTGGAGAGTGAGGATGAGGCTTTTTATGGTTACACACAGAGTGACCATAAAAAGGACTAGGACTATGTTCTGTTAAATAATAAGCCATGCAGTTCCCTCCCTTTTGAATGGACTACAAGAATCCTAAGTCTTTACTTAGTCCACTGCTGTGGATATTGTCTATTTTTCCAGGAATCCGGATCCTCTTTCTTTTCAGGCTGCTCCTAGAAGTTTTTGATCCAAATGTTCTAGCAGGATCTCAGGAAACCTCTACAGAGAATAGGGACTACACATGAAATAAAGGGCTTTAAGAAGAATATTATGTTTTACTGTTCAGCATTAAGTCTGAAATCATGTAACTCATACATTTATATCAGATACACACACACACATGTTTTGAGGTGACTGGTCACACTTAACTGGGAGTTCTGAACTTAAGGAATTAGGTCCATTGATACCATAGATAAGTCACCTGTGTTAATGAATAGGACCCTTTCATAGTGCCATTTGTTGCTTTTAATGAGAGGACAGCTTATTGTACTTCTCCAATTTTGGTGTTAAAAGGAAGGTAGCATAACAAGGAGCATTATACTGTTGATTTCCCACTTTCATCTCTCCAAAAAGGGAATTCACTGACCATAGAAGGGAAGAGAAAGGATTAAAATAATTATGATTGAGTAATCTGAGATATTAAACTTTATATATGATGTTGTCTCCTTTTCTGTGCATGTGTTATGTTAAATGAAGCCTACTAGAGTATAGGCTGTTCAGGAGGAGGCAGGCTGAGAACAGGACTGAAGTGTGGAGGAGGGACAGAAAGAGCTGGAGGTGCTTGGGGGGAGGATATGAGTACACTGCTTTTAACCACAAATGAACAAAAACTAGCTGAGCTGCAGGTGGAGTTGTCCAGAAGCTGGGAGGAAGCCAGAAATCCAGCCTCTGACAGAGGGAACCCGCATGGGTTAAAAGCATTAAAACCAGCACAGGCTGGTTCACTGCCCTGCGGGCGGGCTGGGCTCCCCAGTGCTGCGGTTGCCTGACCCCCCAGGATTCACTCTCCTGTTGGAGGGAAAAGAGGAATTCGATGGCAGTTTTGTCCCTCCCAACTACTTTATCTGGGTGCATTTTGAGCTAATTGTTGTCAATAACGGGCATTTAAAAGGGTTGGGGAGAGAGGAAGGCAAACAAGCTTATGTTTCAGTGATGTGGGAAGCAGCATAGGCACCGAGGATCTGTATTAACAGATGATGCTGGAAACAATATTTCAGCAGCCCATAAGGCATTCAGGTATACTCATCTGATGGGTGCTTCACAATATGGTTTTGAATACTACTTATTTGAAAGCCTCTTTCTGTCTACTTGAAATGAAAGACTAGTGGTCCTCCCCTCATCTGTACTTACTATCATGTCTCTGTGTAGAACAAAAGAAAAGTTGTAGAAGTTTTCCGAAATAAACATTCTCTCTCAAAGCAAATCTTCCATAGGTGCAAAGTTGGAGTTCTACAAAGATAACGGCCTTTTCTTTTGATAAAGGTTGAAAATGTTGAAAACTGAATGATACAGTTTTCAGAATTCCTATCCTCTAATTCACTGTGTCAAGTTTTGAACTTTGTCATGTGGCCTGTTCTCCATCAGGTGTTGAACTGAAACTGTCCACATTAATTTTAATCCCTAATTTCCCTTTATGCGTGAAATAATATAACTTTTGTTTAGAATTACTGTTCTGTTAGTTCTTCCTTAAATTTTGCACTAAATCTTATTTGAGATTTGGTCCTTTAGAATAAAGGGAAGTTGCTTTTGTAGGTAAAACCTGCTTTATTTAAAACTCTGTTTGTGCGAAACCGCAAAACTAAGAGGCTTGTTGAAGTTATTTGTTCATTATGGAAGTTAAATGAAAATTTGCTTAGCAGTGCTTTGAGTTTTGGGATTTTTTTTCAGTGATGGTACAAAATTATGCAGTAAGTGAGGACTTAATGTGATCCAGTTATTATTTAAAATAAAGTCAAATGTGTATGTTTCTTTTCTAGTGGCTGGTGGGAAGCGTTACAGAAGTCTCACACCGGCTAGTGAATGAGATTTGTAGCATAGATGGGTGTTGTATGTCGCTTGCAGCATTCAGCTATAATGCTTTTCCCCCCGGTTCCTTCTCCTCCATCTCCTGTGTGAGGCTGCCTTTTGGAAAGCTTGCAGTTGTTCAGTTCTACGCATTCTACATGCTTGCTTTTGAATAGAAAGAGTAAGGATTACATACATTTTGATGGATGTATACAAGACTTAAGGAAGTAATTCAGGTGAATAAAATTAAGGTCTGTTTTCATTCTGATTCATTGTCTATTTGAAGGTTTAGTGAATTAGTGGGTTAGATGGACTTCGTATCTTCAGTTAATTCGCAAGAACTTTCCTGATGTTTCCCTGTGTTAAAAGGAGCTGTGAGAAGAAGTGGACGGGCACTGGGGAAGAGGGAGAATATCAGCACAATCACTGCCATGTGACACTATCTCTCTCTCTATCTAATCAAAACACCATTTAATGTTCAACTGACTTTTTGTTCCCTCCCTTCCTTATCAGCAATATTAACTGTTGTAAGTTATTACAAGTACTGAAATGATAAAAAAAAAAAATTACTCTGACTGTAAAGAGTACTTAATTCAGGGTCGACATTGTGAGGGAATGTTATGTACGCTTAGAGATCCTGAAAAATGCAGTGAGCAAGGTGACATTAGATGGAATAAATATCAATTCTTGCTCCTTGATTATTATTTTTTAATACTGTCTCCCTTCCTTTCCCAGTGTTACATAATCTGTAGGGAAGTTGGAGTCAACATTAACCTTTGTTTTTAAACATATTTATAAAGGCTCAAACAAGAAATGGTCTGTTAATAAAATTCCATGTATGGATGAATACTTGTTTAACAGAAATAGTATATGGAGACCACAGGTTTTCTGGAGCAGGAATATGTGTTTTTATGCCTTGCTCTGGATATTCAGAGTGCTATTTGCTGGCAGGAAGAAAAAATTTATGAATTCTTCTTTATGAACTGTTAATCTCAATTTGGGCATTGGTTACATTGCTGTTTTAAGGAGCTATCCATATTAAGCCTCCCTTCCTAGTCATGAAGTGCCTCAAAAGTTTTTGAGCTGTACAGAAGAATAATAAAGAGAAAAACCCTACAGTAAATAAGGAGTCATTCACACCTTACATTGACAACTGACAGAATAAACACAAAAACTTGGTAACAATCATGAGGTAAGACAAGGTATTTACTTAGTGCTTGGACTCCCCTTTGTGAGCTGCAGCCTTCCGCAAGTACAGAATCACAAAACATTTTAGGTCGGAAGGGACTTCTGGAGCCATCTGGTGTAACCTCCTGCTCCATGCAGGGCKGACTTCAGCACTAGATCATGTTCCTCAGGACCTTGTCCAGTCAACTGTGAGTATATCCAAGGATAGAGTTACCACAACCTCTCTAGGCTACAAGGTCCAGGAATTAGCCACTACCACTGTGTGATTTTTTTTTTTTTTTTTTTCCCCCTCCCCTTTTATCCAGTTGGAATTTACCTTGCAGCAGCTTGCTGCTTTGCCTCTTGTTTTTTCTGTTTGCATCTCTGAGAATGGTCATCCAGGCTAAATGAAACCACCTCTCTCAGCACCCCTGCTTGTGTATTGTAGGCCTCGGCACCCAGCCATCGTAGTGGTCATCCATTGGACTTTCTCCAGTTTTTGACCTCTCTTTATTTTAGTCCAGGGGCCCCAAACTGGATACAGATATAGTCTCATGGGTACCAGGTAGAGCTTTTAATGATTTTTTCCTCTTGATCTTGCTAATATAACCCAGTCCATGTTTAATCTTTATTGCTGCAAGGTCTTACTGCTGGCTCAGGTTCAGCTTCTTGGTTAGGATGACATTTCATATATTCATTCAATTTTTGATTTGTGTGGTAATAGTACTTCAGATCAATGAAGAAATCTGCTTTCAGACTCTGGGAATAGAATTTTAGGTTATTCTGTTAACATTGGGATAACTGGGAATTTTGCCAGCTAGAAAAGAACAGTTATGTATAGCTGGTTGACTCTAATAGTTGGAACTTGGACCCAAATGTTCCTTTTGTATGAGAGTCCTAACCTGCTGAAACTGCTGTTTCTGAGAATTCTGCAGCATTAGCATGGTAGGCTAGCACTGTGCATCATCCACATGCAAAATAGTTCTTGGTTTGCTAAAACCAGTCCTAACTGCTAAACATGCGAGATTACGGTCTGATTTATCTTTTCATGTCTTTGACACTTCAGTGCAGGCAGCTCTGCTTTGTTCTTCTCTGAAATGAGGGCTACCCTCTGAGAAAAAAAGGTAAATACAGAACATTGTAGTCTTGATAAGTAGTTTATCAAACCTGATTTTTTTCCCTGGAAATCTAAAGAGAGATTTCAAAGTTACCCTATTGCAAGCTTTCAGATATCCTGGACTGCTAACTTGCATTGTATTACTCTCTCCCTCAACTGTGGAAATCTTTTTTCAGACCTGCAGGTATCTGTTACATTGTAAAGTGTCATTATTCTTTGTTCTTACCGAACATACTGGAATGTCAGTGGTTGGAAAACTTTGTTTATAAAATTTGATAGGGATTTATAAAACATGATTTGTCATTAGTTACCTCTTTCATAGGTAGGTCAACTTCTAGGCTGTCTGGCTCTACTTCTGTTGGATTTGTTTATCCATAAACCAAGCATTGTTCTTCCTTTGCCTTGACCTTTGGCAATCTCTCAGAGGTAAAATCCTGCAAACCCTGCTTTTGTATGTGATTTTGGAATCTTATTCAAAGCATAACTTTGGACTTGTTGATGAAGGTTCTTCACCATAGCCAAAATACTTGGGCTTTTTTGATTATATTGTGTTCTGTTGGGTTTTTTTGTGGTGGTGTTTGTTTTTTCTTTGTGTGTGGTGTTGTGGTGTTGTGTGGTTTGTTTTTTTTTGTTTTGTTTTGGTTTTTTTTTTGGTTTTTTTTTTTTTTTTWTGGAAGTGTAGGTTGACTGAGAGGTGATCTGGGGTTGGGAGGGGGAAATGCAAGAACTGGCAATCACTGCATCTAGTGAATTATTTCTAGAAACCAGTGTTATCTGGTCATGGGTACCAGCTGTTAGCTTTCACCTGTGGAGAATGTAGATTTAGGACTCTTCAGGAGATTTTGGTAGGTCTTCTGACAAGAATTTCTTCTCAAGTCCATCAGTTCTCTAGTCATCATGATTTATGTGTCTTGTTCCTCCACTAATCAGGTAACCAAAATAGCTGTGATAGAATATGTTGCTGATTTTTCAGGGTTTATTTTCTGTGCCTCTGGAAATTGTTTAAGTGGCCAGAGTGCAAATTTGGAACATCTAGAGGTGAGAATCTTTCTTCTGTTTATTGAGGGTAAGTTGTGAAGGTTATGGTTAGTACAGAATACAAAAGGTCATTGAAGGATGAGAAGAAAACAATTTTGTTATACCTTTTGCCTAAATTCCATAATAGTGTGAGAATGTTTCCTAGGTAGTGTTAATTGAATTTGTACCATGCCAGGTAAGGTGGCTGGACACTTTTGCCCACAATGCAGCAAATATTTAATAAAATTTCTCTTAATATATTTTTTGCTTGATAGGTGCCGTACATTACTTGAAATGTCCTGTTTCAATGTAGGTTTCTGGATGCCTTGAGGAATAATGTCTGTGGAGACATCTCTTATACTGTGCTTATGTGCTTGACATGGGTTTACCTAGTTCTTACAATTAATATCTGCTTACTGTCAAACTCTTTAGATAAAGTCTGTTATACACTCCAGTATGAGTGCCTTTGCATAGGCTGAGGGSCTCAAGACCTTAGTGCTCTCTCGTCATGTAGTTTAGAGTTATCAAGAAATTTCAGAATCTTCCTCCAGAAGCAGCTGAAATGAACTTTGACTTGCCTCTGTTTCTTTCCTGCATCTTAAGAATACATGTGAGTCTGATACTCATTTGAAATTGTTTTTCAAGATACTTTTGTTCTACCAAATCTGAACCTTTTGAACTTTCTCCACTGCCCTTATTTTTCATCTGCTCTACTCATGAGACTGGTAAGTCCTTCCAGTTGTTAATTCGCATGACTATTCTAATTGTTTTGTCTTCTGAAAATAACCTTCTTAATTGAAAGACTAATTAGAATTTGAATGTGAGCATGCATCTTGAGAGCAGGAAATGTTGTATGTATTTTAACACTCGTAACAAAAATTTACTTGCAGCTGCAAGTTAGTTTTGGGTAAATACAGGTAAAAAATTGCATCAGTCTGTGCATGAGTTGGATCATTTTCTAGTTAATTCTCATGCATGTTTCTTCACAGCAACTGTCTTTTTAAGAGTAAGGAACCCATTATTTTCAAATATAATCTCTATGCTAGGTCACTGTTTAAGTAGTCTACCACAGAGCAGCATATGCCATCTCACTTTTGTTTTGCTCGCAGCTATCGTTCCATGCTGCATGCCAGTAGTTCACATACTGTGGTCTTTGGAACTTCGTCTGAGGAGCCATGTCAAAATAGTAACATCAAAATAGTTAAAAATCATCAATTTCAGATTTTCTGGAGAACCCAAATACTCTAATCATGACAACTCCACAAAGTCCTAAGCTCCTGTACCCTTTTATTTCAGGCAGCTGGTATATCTTAAAAATACTGTGCATTGCCTGGAAGTCCAGGTGTAGGGTGTGTGTGTGCACCAACAGGCRTTAGCGGGTGTATGTGTGTCCGCCTCGCTGGACTCCACCCTCTGACAGCTGCTGTGTTGGAGCCCATCCTTTTTTCCTGTTGTTCGAGTGACATGTGTCAGAGAAACAGTTCCTTGACACCAGTGCTGCCAAACTTCAGAGGTCTCTCAAGGGGCACAGTATTGAGCCTGCCTGGCTAGAGAAGACTTTGAGACTTTTCAGGGAAGAGATTTACAGCTGGCTTTTAAGATCTGGACTAAATTGGCAACAGAAGCTATGGCAGCACTGTCTCTGCTCCTTTTAGTGGATAGGTTTGTATACTGAACTGGGGGGAGTGGTGGGGAGGGATGACCTTTTGAGAGGTGACCTCACATAAGTGGCTAACCTTGCTTGGGACAAACCACAGCTGAAATGTGGAAAAAGTGAATACTTGAATGCTTGTGGAGCAGTGCTATGAACTCGTCACGTGGCAGTAGTTGCTGGCAGTTGTGTTACAGACTTCCTGTCTTTTTAGAAAGAGAATTGGACTGAACTAGACGAACTTTCTGCTTCTGTGGTGATGCGGGACTTTGTTTAAAAGTGTAAGCTTGAAAAAGCTGTAATCGATGCTATATGGATAGGTTTGGCTTGATTACTTGTTATTGATGTGGTTCTTTTATATATATATAAAAATTTTTATATATATATATATATATGTATTTTTTATTTGATTGAGGCTTCAGCCTGACCATGACAGCACACAAGGCTACATAAATACTGGCAATACATGAATGTACAGTATGTATATATGGCAACTATTCAGTAAGTTTATCTTAGCAGTGCTTATAGAACCAAAATGAAGTGGTTCTTAAGTTTTATTAAAAAATAAGGTTTTCCTGACACTGCTGAACTTATCTATTGGTATTAACTTCCTCTCTTCCCCACCAAAAAGGCAGTTGGGCAGATCAGTATACAGTAATGGAGGAGCATGTGGAGGAGTGTGTGTTCAAGCAAAAGATTGGTTGGTTTCTCTCCTGTATCACAGGATGCTGTTTGTGTGTATGTAAACATTAACTCTGGAGTTAGAATTAAATTATTTTCAGGCAGGTAATTCCTCTCCACAGCTCAATTAAAATAACAAGGTTAAACAGCTGTTTGGTGCCAAATATTGTTTTTAGGGGACTGTGCAAAAGTAATTTTCTATTTGAAATGTGATCTCAATTTAACTTTTGTGCTTGGTTTTCCTAAAATAAGCAGCTGCAGACACTTAGTGTAAAATAGTTAACACGTTCAATAGGAATGCAAAGGTAATGCATGACACTTTAATGGCTCCACACTAATGATACTGCAGACATGATGTATCATGTCAGATATTCCTGTTAATATCCCTGTTGTAAATCAGCATGATGTGCTCTAATGGTTGTGAAGAGGACAACGAGACTGAAATAATGATCAGCATGTGATCTTTTCGTTCCAGGCATGTCAACCCTTTTTACATTCAAGATCTCAAATTGATTTTTGTATCTTAAAACACTTGTAATTAAACTTTGAGATCTTTTACCCTAGGAGTTCTGAGCTCATCTTTGGAGTGAAAATCTGTTTGTTTTTTTTCCAAATAGAGAATTTTTGCTTGTTGTTAACCTGTATTTTCCATTTGGCAAGATCTTCTTAAGTTACCTTCAGAGTGGAATTTTTTTGGTGAATTATATTTACTCAGAAGTGAGACTGCTTAGTACTTTTTTTGAAAATCCTAGGGAGCTGTGTAAGCATGGGAGGAAAGGAATTCCTTTTTGTGCTGTGGCAGCAGAAAAATGAAAGCTTTTGCTATGAATTATTTGCTCTGATATGGCAGAAATCATTACTTCCTTCTAAGGGAGTTGCATATTTTAAGGGTCTTAAATTTCTTCTGGACTTTCAGTCCAGAAGTCTCAAGTAGTAGCTTTGTCACGACCCTGTGGTGTTGCCCTGATTTATTGCAAAGCTCTGCAGGAATCAGACCAGAGAGCATTCCACAGTGGTTTTTTTTCCTTAAGTTTTCTAAAATTAGGTGCAAAGGGAGCAGCATCTCTTCTGCTCCTTCCATGCCAGCCCAGCTGTCATGTGGTTTACCTTTGGCTTGTTCCAGTCTGGGGCAGATCAGGGTTTAACAATGTTGTGTGTCCTCAGTGAAAGCAAGAACAGGTTGTAGTTTGCGGTTCTACATCTGATTGTGCCAGTTTGTGGTTTCTGGTAACATTATGCCTTTTGGGAGTTTTGAGACTTTTTGGACTGCATAAAGAGTGTGGACACCAGCAAAACACCAGGACTTGGGCACAGACAGAGAGCAGGGAAAAAGAAGAAAAGGAGAGGAAGTTGCCCTGTACAGAATGGGAATTGTATATTGACCATGCCTGGTGCTTTCAGTTCAATATATATTTTAAATTTAAAAAAAAAAAAAGTGAACTGGAAATCCCTGACATAGTACAAAGAGAGGAAGAGATGCCTGGTGCCCTAGAACATACAGTGGAAATCATGTGGACAGAGAAGAGTGAGCTGAGCAAGTGCTGTGCCATCTGCTAGATAAACTGTAGAATGGATTACTTATTATGATGCTCCCTCTAAAGGGAAAACAGATAGTTAGGATTGCGGAACTGAATTGAAAGCAAATATGTGAGATTGACTTTTCAGGTTTAGTTCATCTTACACAGGCACTTGCAGCAGAGAGCTATTAAACTTTATCATTCCAATTCATCTTTATTTTGCTACGAGGATAAAGACCTACTGCCGCTCTTAAAATCCCTCAGAGGAGATTGGGGGGATTGTTGCTTGTATATGCCTGTGCTGGCAACCTCTAATGCGGATAGATAGGGAGAGAAAATTGCCTGTTAGTCCTTTAATTTTCATGTTATTGCAGCGCTAATGAACTGTGGTGAAAGCCTTTTACTTGCAAAAGAGGATTTGAATGTGCACAGAACTGTCACACAGGTGTGCCTCCTTATGGGGCTTTTTCAGGTGTCCCTGATGCTAGAAGTTCTTGTTTTCTCTGAAGACACTGTAGTTTGGAATTTAGTTTGCTTGCTTCTGAAGTAGTAACAACCTGAAAGAAAACCTTTTGCAGGAACAGCCAGCCTGTCTTGCATTGTGTGTCCTATTTACTTGCAGTGGTTTTGATGGTGTTATTCCTGTCATGTTTTCCTTTTTATTCTTAGATATATTTTAGAACTTGCTTGATATTTCTCCATTTTAAATTAACTAAACATATATATAAAAAATAATCTCATGTCTRTGTCTCTTTACATTTTATTTCCCTGGTAGGTGTCTCAAATGATCCTATAAATCCATCATCTCAGGCTGTCTTAAATACATGCTATGAACTTGGGCAGGGGTAAGAAGATAATTACATGCAGAAGCCCTTCAGGGTACTAAACACTCAAACAAAATGGATTCTTTATATTGCCAAGGTGAAGGAATTGCTGGTGAAAAGAAAGCAAATTCAACTGAGATACCTTTCTTGGAAGTTGTTTTTATGATGGTCTCTTTTACCCAGCACTAGCAGTTGTAGTGGTAGCAGTGTAGTCAAACTTGTTGATTAATGCTCTAGTTAGCTTATAAATCTCTAAGTAGCATTACAGCTATAATGATGAGCTACAGGAGAGCTTCATAACACTGAAATGGAGTGTGCTAGTTATAGAGACAAAGCAAATCTTTGGGTTTTATCCAGTAGTTTACCTAGAATTCTACCTAGTAGAACTGTAATTTCATGCTTTGAAAAAAGTGGAAAGAGGGGAAACACAGCAGTATGTTTCTATGTTTTCCATGCTGTTCTTCTTTAGTGCTTTCCCTACAATTGTTTCCCCTACATCTTTATACTTTTTTTTTTTGTGTGTGAGGTGGGGTAGGGGAAAGCTGCAAGGGGTTTGTGGAARTACAGTTACTGCTTAGCTTTGACATCAGTTGTTATTGACTTGTGTGATTTCTATACCTAAACACTTTGTTCGTATCTTTTAATATGATAATCTGTTCCTGGTTTGGGTTTCAAGGTAACTGTACCCTTGTGATATAGAAGCATGTGATCATTTGTGTAAATATATCCATATTTAAGGATGGCAGTGCACCCTATTAACCTTATAATACATTCCAGTGCACTCTGACGTTTGTGCCTCGATTTGTTTTTCTCGTATTAAACATTTCTCCTGTATTCCAAGCAATATTATCTCTGTTGGTGTATTTATGATATTGTTCATGTTARCTGATTCAAAGTGGCCAGGAAAAACAACTTTTTAGTGTCCAGGTCATTCCTATCGTAGATGTGTATTCAGCCCTTTTAGAACATGAAGCTCGATATAGTTCTATTTCCCAAACTGCCACACTTTATGAATAAGAAACAATCTGTACTTGGTGGGTCAACCCACTGAGCATTAAGGTAGTAACTGTAAGGAAAAGCAGTAATGCCAGACTGGAAGCATCTGTGGTATGAAGGTGCTATAGCTGCCTGCTGATTGAAGTAGCAAAAATGCTTTTGTCTCAGTGAAATTGTTTTTCTTCTTTTAAATGAGGGAGCGAAAGCCTATAGTCAAGTTCCCAGAAAAACCTACCACAAGGTGTGTAAATAATTGAGCTAACCTGGACATAATTGAATATTTGCTGAACTAGACAGTAGGACAAAAGAAAATCTGTTACTTTAATAATCCAGACATGCCGTGTAGAATATCTGTTATGCTCTTGGAGGAGCTGAGTGCTACCAAAAGCATGAGGACTGGCCTGTACTGTATGTCCAGTTTTGGAAAAACATAGTTGTGGTGAGAAGACGCAAGTCTGGCATATTGCTTTATGATTAAAAACTAGAAATGTCAATTAAAATAATATAATTTTCAGTGGCTTTATGTCTAACTTTATGACTTACTACAGTGTTTAAGCTGGTTAATTTGAGAAGTTTCAGAGAGACTTCAGAATTAATGTGTTTTGATAGCTGCTTTTAAGGTTATTCAGGAAAAATAATCTTTTATGAAAACAGATCAAATACAGTAAAAGGCTACTATGTCTGCAACTTTTTTGTGATTTTTGGTGGTAGTGTGTTGTAACAGGCGGGTGGAGAATGTTTATGCAGCCAAGAGATTTAGTGTCTTAGTCTTAATTTAAAAGAGTGAGGCTGAATGATCTAGAGGGAGGCTAGAAAAGAAGGCCACTTTTAGAAAGTTGCAAATGAACTTTTTTTATCCACTAAAAATTCTTATTTAACCAAGTCCATTGCCTAGTATGGTGATAATACTGTGTGAGGTACCTCTTAAGGATGGGAAACAGTGCCTGCCAACACAACCACAAGAGGAGTTGCAATATGTGATTGGGATACRTGAGGTTAGCAAATTGTCTATCCTTCTATTTGTTATAATTAATCAACCCTTCTTCTTAATCAAACTTTTTTTTTTGTAGGAATTTGTTTATCAGAAAGCAAAGTGCAAGATTTGAAAAACAAAATGATGTGGGATGGAAGTTGTTTGGAAAAGTACCTCTCAGAGAAAACTCACAGAAAGATCCAAAGAAAATACAAAAGGTATTTGTTTAATTTTGTGTTAGGATTAGTGGTGAATGTAGAAGTCAGTTAAGTTTATGATCTGTATATACGACTGTGAAGCCTGTTTGTTTGATGAGTTGCGCACAATTTCTTGGACAGTATCAAAGAAGGTTCTTCACTGAAATTCTACTTCCATTATAACAGTGCTGTTGAAAAGAATGTGTTCTACATGGTCATTACATTGAGTACTCCGTGAAAACACATACCACTTTGGTATAGAATCATCGAATAGTTTGGATTGGAAGGGATCTTTTAAAGGTCATCTAGTCCAACACCCCTGCCATGGGCAGGGACATCTTCAACTAGATCAGGTTGCTCAGAGCCCCATCCAACCTGACCTTGAATGTTTCCAGGGAGGGGGCATCTACCACCTCTCTGGGCAACCTGTTCCAGTGTTTCACCACCCTCAGCGTAAAAAATGTCTTCCTTATATCTAGTCTAAATCTACCCATTTTTAGTTTAATACCATTCCCCCTTGTCCTGTCGCAACAGGCCCTGCTAAAATGTTTGTCCCCATCTTTCTTGTAAGCCCCCTTTAAGTACTGGAAGGCTGCAATAAGGTCTCCTCGAAGCCTTCTCTTCTCCAGGCTGAACAACCCCAACTCTCTCAGCCTTTCTTCATAGGAGAGGGGTTCCATCCCCCTGATCATTTTTGTGGCCCTCCTCTGGACCCGCTCCAACAGGTCCGTGTCTTTCTTGTGCTGAGGGCTCCAGAGCTGGAYGCAGTACTCCAGGTGGGGTCTCACCAGAGCAGAGTAGAGGGGCAGAATCACCTCCCTCGACCTGCTGGCCACGCTTCTTTTGATGCAGCCCAGGATACGGTTGGCCTTCTGGGCTGTGAGCGCACCTTGCTGGCTCATGTCCAGCTTTTCATGCACCAGTACCCCCAAGTCCTTCTCGGCAGGGCTGCTCTCAATCCCTTCATCGCCCAGCCTGTATTGATACTGGGGGTTGCCCTGACCCAGGTGCAGGACCTTGCACTTGGCCTTGTTGAACCTCATGAGGTTCACACGGGCCCACTTCTTGAGCTTGTCCAGGTCCCTCTGGATGGCATCCCCTCCCTCAGGCAAGGGGGCTATAAAAGGGGTATAAAGCATTTCATGTGAAGATTCAARGTATATGAATGTGTATTTGTTTTTTATAATCAAGCTTAGTAGGTATTTTGAAAATCTTTCAAATTCCTTTATCTTGTTCTAGCTTTCACTGGTTTGTGGCCTTTGTGTCATAGACCCATCTATAACATGCTGTTTGAAGGGAAATTGTGTTCTGCTGGGCCTTGGCTTATTTGTGCTTAAATAGTAATTAAAAATACATAAATTCAAGACAGAGTGAATGGTGGGAGTGCCAGAAACTTGTGTTAGAATGCTAGTTTCACCCATTCCTTGTTTTCTGAAGTATTTGCTTTTTGGAGTTGAAATTTTCTGTGTGTGGGCCTTGATGAAAATTTGGTTACTGACTTGGAATGTTGGAACAATACAATACAGTTCAGGATAGGTGAATGGAATAAAATATTTTTTTTTTTCCTTGTACAGTATAGTTCAAAAGGGAGTGTGTATTGAAATTGTTTCTTGAAGTGGTTCCCTGAATAGAGAAAAACTTTAAAAGCATCAGAAACACCAAAGAATTTAGGTTTCTCCCTGTCTTCATTGCTGCTTAACTAGTTTTAACATTGGTTTTTATGTGTGTGTCTGTGTCCTGGTTTCGGCTGGGATAGAGTTAATTTTCTTCCTAGTAGCTGGTATAGTGCTGTGTTTTGGATTTAGTATGAGAATAATGTTGATAACACACTGATGTTTTAGTTTTTGCTAAGTAGTGCTTATACTAAGTCAAGGACTTTTCAGCTTCCCATGCTCTGCCAGGTGCACAAGAAGCTGGGAGGGAGCATGGCCAGGACAGCTGACCCAAACTGGCCAATGGGGTATTCCATACCATATGACATCATGCTCAGTATATAAGCTGGGGGGAGTTGTCCGGGGGGGCAGTGATTGCTGCTTGGGGACTGGCTGGGCATTGGTCAGCAGGTGGTGAGCAATTGCATTGTGCATCACTTGTTTTGTATATTCTTTCATTATTATTATTATTATTTTCTCTTCCTTTGCAGTCCTATTAAACTGTCTTTATCTCAACCCATGGGTTTTACTTTTTTTTTTTTTTACTCCCCCCTCCAATTCTCTTCCCCCATCCCACTGGGGTGGGGGGGTGGAGGGTGAGCAAGTGGCTGTGTGTTACTTAGTTGCTGACTGGGGTTAAACCATGACAGTCTGTTG
The DNA here is from genome assembly GCA_035582835.1 of Phoebastria nigripes. Lineage (NCBI taxonomy): Eukaryota > Metazoa > Chordata > Aves > Procellariiformes > Diomedeidae > Phoebastria > Phoebastria nigripes. The sequence continues at coordinate 1,140,734 of JAYKAV010000023.1, forward strand.
CTTATATTTGCCAGTAGTTAGATCCATGATTTGTCAAATTTTAGCAGCTGTTTTTGGGGGCGGGGGAGGGGGGTGAAGAGGTTATACAAAAATCTTTTCAGGTCTTCCTTAGTGTGTCATAAGAGAATAAAAAAACAGAGTGAAAACCCCTTTTCTCCTTGTTTGCATATCACTTCTCAAGCTATAGCATTATAACATTATTGAAAACGTAACATTTCAGAGGACTGGTTCTACTACAGATGAACCCAAGCACATTGCTAGTGAATCAAATAACCTGCCTTCCCAATGGGGAAAAATCTTGTGAAATCCAACTATGTGGTCAGTAGTTTATGAGCTGCTCTTTCAGTGAGAAGAAAATATCCTCTGTCAATCTGTCTCACTTGATCTGGGGTTTTTGGATTGCATATAGGCATTTGATGTGTTTGGGGCTTTTGTTGTATTTCATTTGGTTCTCACTTCCTTGTTCAAACCACTGTGGGACTGGGAAGGTTTGCATGGAGAGAGACCATGTAGTTAGAACTTCAAAACCAGCTGCTGTGTGTGAAATGAGAATGCTGATTTGAAGGACTGTGCTGCTTGATTTAGGGTAAAGTGCTCTGGAAATCCAGGTGTTTCCTGTGACTGTTCTTAGCTGTAGCTAGGCTGTTAATTTAGGTGAAGTTTAAGCAGCTTTTTGAAGTTGTCGCTATGATCAACCATTCAGACATTATCTACAGCTTATCTTGATACAATTAACAGTTCCAAAGTGTTCACCAAAGATTTTTGATGACACTATTGAAGAGGCTTAATAATCGCAGTACTCTATTTTGTACACAGTACTATTTTATTGTAGTCATCTGTTCTTTGATAAGTGGGTAAAGAATTTATTAACATTTTGTGGTTGTTGCTGGTACTGTGAATATTTATCCTTTTGATCCAAACTATCTTACATCGTGAGTATTCAGTGTTCCTAGAACATCACAACTTTGAGTGGTTGTATTAAATCTGTTAGGAAAAAGTAGCTATTAAAGAATTATGGCATCCAACCATTAGTGAGTTTCTGGCAAGATTGCCAGTCTGAAACAATTGTCTCCAGTGCCTCTTGGATAACAATAACTAATCCTTCCTAATATATTTGGTGCTTTCCTGAATTTATTTTTAACATGTAGAATTTCTGAGACATGGGTAATGCTGTAAATAACTAATCCAGCCTCACCAGCACCCAAAAGCAGCACATCCCAGTTTAGGTTACCTATCACAGGTTGCTTTGACAATGACAAAGTAGCACTTGTGTTGCAGAGTTTTTTGCCTATTTAGAGGCATGCTTTTAGCTCTTTGACTTGTGCCTTGCATATGTGTAAGTGGAGGAGGTGACAGCATATGGCTATTGGGATGATGCTTGTTGGCCAACATCAGTTAATTCTCCTTTCTGGAAAAAAGGGTACTAGGCCAGAAGAATAAATGCTCTGGCTCTATTTCTACCTTGAGGTATGTATTTCATTTCCAAGGCCAGAAGAGTAGGTGCTTGGAAGATCCTTATCTCATGTAYTGAAGAATTTGGAGGGATGCAGTGAAATGTGGGAGTTGGGGAAGAAGATGGCTGTGATCAAGGTAAATGGTTAGTGTCTGTGTCCTAGTAAATGATTTCAGTGTCTGCCCTTTTTTCTGTGGGGAATGAAACAAGGTGCCTAAACTGTTTCTTTTATAGGCGGCTGTTAATTGTCTGCGCTTTATGTATGCTTTACTTGAAAGCTGTCAGCTCTACATATTGAGTGAAGTGTGTAGAGCACACTTCACTCAACTCCAGTTCAAGTGGAAAATGCCACCTAAACAGAAGGGACTAATGCAAAATCTAAGTATTCTTTTAACATAGCATTGTGTAGCTTCCTATACACTTCAAGAAAACCAAACTGGAGGGAGAAGAGGGAGAGTCAGTTTTTCTGACATTATGGGAAATCAGCAGGGTTTTGAACTCTGCTGTCTGTTGATCTCTTGAGCTAACATAGTGATTCATAGCAGCAGTCACCTGTCGCTCCATGCCATGAATTTCTGATTATATTACACAACTGGGCTTCTGCAAACTTGATGAGAAATGGATGTTGCTCATGTGCTGCTGGCCACAGTTATCATGGGTATTGCTTCCTTCCCATAGTACACTTTATTCCTTCTGTCTTCTGTATGTGCAGGATTATCTGACTTCATTCATAGGATTCAGTGCTCTGACAGACTTATTTCTAATGTTTTGTGCTGCTGACACGATGAACAAAAGAATTGTGCGTTGGCGTGCCCTTGTAACTTAACTTGTCATCACTCTGCCTCTTGCRTATTCATCTGGATTTGTACTGAAGAGATACTCAGTGCCCTCTTAAAGGATTTCATGCCTATTTCTGCTGGTGGCAGAAAACTGACAAGCTTCTGAGAGTCTGTTACTTGAGGTGCCTCAAGTTTGGGGAAGGGTGGAGATGTAGACTGTGCCTTCCTCTTGAGCTTGACCCTGTCCCTCCCGTTCTAGTTCCTGCCTCTGTTGGTGCTGGTACTTGAAACGGGGTGTTTATTGAGCAAGAGCCTTTCCATTCTCTGGCTACTCAGGCTTGATTTACTGATTTTTTTTCAAGGAAAAAAACTGCACAGACGTATTCATACCATGGAGTCCAGGTCTTCCTGCAAATTGTCTGTTCACAGTGATGTTATTGTCTATGTGGTAAAATACTCATTAGCCCATGGATTGTAGGAGACTCAATCTGCCTGACTACAGAGGCTCTTGACTAGTATTTCTGTTGGCAAAACCGTGGTCTCAGTTAATTCTGAAAGGCAACTTAGAGAAAAGGTGATAAATTCTTCATCGAGATTTTTACTTGATTATGGTTTCCCATCTTGGGGAAAAAAAAAAAAATTCAAGTTGCATGTAACTTGTTTAGACTATTGAAAGTCCTTTGGATTATMTTACATGCCACAAAATAGCCTGACTGTAGTAGTAGCTACGGTTACCAATTTCTGTTTGTATCTGTCCTCAAGTTTCACATACCTAGGGAAATCCATCTGATCGTACCTGCTTGGTATGAAGCTCTTTGTGCACAGGAACTAAGGTGACTGAGCCACCAAGTAATCCTTTCTCAAGTCAGCTTCTTTTGCTTCTGGACAGACATCAAAGAAATCCTTTGTGCCAGGTCACTAATTAGAGCCCTGTGACTATCCCATTAATTTGGCTGTAGACTCCTATAGTGAGTTAATTGGTATGTTCATGGTTCCATCTTACGATACCTTTATATTTTTTTTTCCAGAATGAGAGGAACAAAGTTAACTGTAAACTTCATCTTGTGAAAGATAAGGATGTTTATGTACACATTTTTTTAAACTTATATGAAGGGAATAATCTTTAAATACTTTCATATTGTACATTGTTCTCATACTTTCCCCATAATAATCTCGTCTGGGATTGAAAGAAATTTGCAAGTAAGAATGCAATTGTAAGGTCTGTGTTTATGTAAAGCACAAAAGAGGGGGGGGGGGAAAAGTGATTGAACTGTGAAGTGGCTAAAGATTGTTCTTAGAAATACTAGTTCTTGTTTCCTTGTGGCCTGCTACTTAATAAATAAATGATGAAAACTCCAGACCCTCAAACTTCAGTTGCCATTCACAAGTTGAGCATTATACCACAGCTGAAGGTGGCTGTACATATACAACTGAGGCCAGACACTATTTGTAAGGAGCAGTAGCATTTTCTTCTGTCTGACCTCTGACCAAAAGAATGGTCAGACAGGTTTTTGAGCATGTAAGCCTTTTCTCAAGTCCTATAAAAACTTATAACAGCACTCACTTGTTCAACTAGTGTATGTAAGACATAGCATCATAGTCTGTTTTAACAATGTGGGAATTAAAGTCACTCCAGCTAAGTTGGTGTTTGGCCTACTTTTACTGCTGACAGTATACATGAGTATTTCTCTTTTGGTAAAGAATCAGTATTGGCATAGGCTAAGGTTGGATTGCTTTGCATCATCACCAAGAGGTGTTATACAGTTTTTATATAGTTAAATGTTTTAAAGCTTAAAAGATGTCAGAACAAATAATCTTGTCTGAGAAGCTGTAAGTATATTTACAATGGGGATTTGCATGATTAATTTTTTGTATCAATTATCTTCAGGAATCCTGCTTGAGCAGAACTGGTTATGCCTGTTGCTTTTGTAATTGATGTGTGAAAATGCACTAAAAGTCAGATGACGGTGCTTCACTGAGAGTAATAACCAAAGTTAAATTCTCTTGCCTTCCAATAGACTGTAGAGCTGAGCTAGGCTTTGCAGCCAGTTTCTTTCAGGAACTCTTTTGAGGATTGGCAAGAATAGCAGATGTAAATACCATATGTTTGCAACTTCTCCTGCTCCGCCCCCCGGCYCGTGGTTTTGTTAGTGAATGCTCTTGGGAAAACAAATTCCTTTAAAAATTCAAGAAGAGGTAACGTTGTTCTCAGCATATCATTTAGTTGTATCCTCTCATGTGATCAGTCTTCACAGAACTTGTTTGGAACTGGCCAGTCAAGACCTTGTGTATTAAAAGACTAATGTGTATAGAGGAAAGTCAGATTTTAGCTGTGTCCTAGAAACACGTTACAGCTGTCTTCCCCTAAGAGGAGCAGCTTAAATGAAATTACTTTTTTCTAAAGTGTATGTCTCTTCTTTTTTTTTCTGTAAAATGAAAATCCATTTTTTAATCAGTGTGTATTTTTTTTCCCTTCCAAATGTGCTGTGACCCTATGAAGACTGTTCAATTTAACTTTATGAATTCCAATAAGAGCTCAATAGAATGTCTTCATTTTCTTTGAGTTTCAATACCAGTAAAATTCAGAACATATAACGCCTGAGGCCTTTCAATAACAATCTTTACTCATAAATTCAGTTCTAAATACTTTGTGATCTCATTTGCTGACATTCCATATCAGAATTTTTAGAATTTCTAACGGCAGTTCCTTAATAGTAAAAAGTAGCTATGATTTCTAACCTAGAGGTTGTCATCTTCCCAAACTTAGAAGGATTTCTGTTCTGAAAGCCATAGTGCACTCTTGGGCGGGGGGGCGGGGGGGGATACTCCTCCCCCCCGAAGGATAAAGATTCACATAAATGAATTGCTGGGAAGTTGGATTCCAGCTGTGAAGCCACCAGTGATGAAAACAGTCTGCCCAACTCAGATGCAGTGGAAAACTACAGGATTTTATGTGCAGCTGTGGATAACAAGTTTGTCTGTGCGAGGCCCCAGGACCAGATGGCAGGCATACATTAGGTGGAGTGGCAGCATAAGAGCTTATAGCCAGGCTTTTCAGTACACCTTGCTTGTTCTGCACTTACCACTACAGCAAAGTCATTTGAGTCAGATTGTTCAGACTTGATAATCACATAAATACAATTTTGCTTCTACCATACAAGCTGCCAGTAGCGTGTTCTCGCTCCCTCCTACCAAACTGTTTTGGTTTTTTTTTCCCAATCAGTTCTTGTATTTGTTTCTTTCGAGGAGAGGGGGAGATGGAAAAGTGTCATTCTTTTTTGGTACTGTCGTGGTTTAACCCTAGCCAGCAACTGAACACCACACAGCTGCTTGCTCACTGCCCCCACCTCCGGTGGGATGGGGGAGAGAATTGGAAGAGTAGAAGTGAGAAAACTCATGGGTTGAGGTAAGACAGTTTAATAATTGAAATAAAGTAAAATAGTAGTAGTAATAATAATAAAAGAATATACAAAGCAAGTGATGCACAATGCAATTGCTCACCACCTGCCGACCGATGCCCAGCTGGTTCCCGAGCAGCGATCGCTGCCCCCCGGCCAACTGCCCCCAGCTTATATACTGAGCATGATGTCATATGGTATGGAATACCCTTTTGGCCAGTTTGGGTCAGCTGTCTTGGCTATGTTCCCTCCCAGCTTCTTGTGCACCTGGCAGAGCATGGGAAGCTGAAAAGTCCTTGACTAGTGTAACCACTACTTAGCAACAACTAAGACATCAGTGTGTTATCAACATTATTCTCATACTAAATCCAAAACATAGCACTATACCAGCTACTAGGAAGAAAATTAACTCTATCCCAGCCGAAACCAGGACAGGTACCAGTGATAAAATTTCCCAGCTGGGCTGTCTTCAGCTGGAGACGTAACAGGCTTTCTTTTAGGAGCAATGCACTAACAGGAAATGAATCAACATGATTTACCAGTTACGTTTTCCTGTAATAATTAGATCATGACTATATGTGGGATCAACATGCCAGTCAATTAAAATCAATTGTACTTAAGAGRCTTACTCTGCAGTGTATGATAAAGTGAAAATGAGCTCTTGAAACAGATAAATACATTGCTTGGCTCATAGGTGATGCTTTTTTATAGGATGAATAGTTAAGCTTATAATAGTACTCGAGGAGAAACCTTTGTAAGTTGATTTGGGTCAGTTATCATTCAAGTCGATCTTCACTTGATTTTCCTTTTTTTTTAAAGTTATAATCCTAGTTGATTAATAAAATCACTTTACTCAAAGCCTGTTTTTTGCCTTGGACCGATTAGGTGGAAAAGAGTTGCAGAGCAACGGCACCCAGCAAGAAATACTGAAAGAAGTGACTACAACCCATGCTTTAGGCAGACAGTGGTATGAGCTTCTGTTGAGAGCAGTTGTTTTATCCAGGGATAAAAAACAAAAACAAAAAAACAACAACAAAAAAAATCACAACAACAGAGAAAAGTCCCCCAACTGCTGATGTGTGGAGGTTCTCATGCAGCTCCATGTGCAAGAGCACTTCAGATGGAAGCTGTGCAGCATGGCTAGCTGCTGCCATGTGTTCTGCTTCCTCTTGCCCTCTGCTGATGGGTGGCAGTTGTCTAAAAATACTGAGCTTTTCTAAGTGTTTGTCTTAACCATGCTTTACACTGTATTCAGATGGATGATTCAGGGTGTTCTGAAGAGGGAAGTGGTTGGTTCAAGCTGGCTGCYGATTCTGGCAGGAGCTAGATCTACAGTGTTGGATAAAGCATTGTCTTCTGCTCATACTGAGTTTGTCTTTGGATAGATCACTGGATAAATCCTTGTGACTAATGGCTGTAGCTGTTAATGGCGGGGTGAGTGTTTGCATGTAGACTTCATTCACACTTTAAAGCGTTGTAGGTGATAAACTGTCTAGTGCATTTTTTTTCTGTTCCGCAGTAGAAGTCCGAGGGTGTAAATGAGTCACTTCCTGTGTTCTCCTCCTCTGGGTTCATTTCTACTTGTCAGGCTTCAAAAAGGCAGGATTTAGATCTGTCATGGTGTGTCCGAGTTCCTTTTTTTTAAGAACAAAGAAGCAAAAGCGCAATTGCAGTGCAAGAAGGCATAGTTACTGTGGTTAGGCTAAAACTAACCTATGCTTATTCTTGTTGCAGTCTCTAGAAATAAAGGTGTAACTCTAGTTTTCCCACTTAAGAATTATAACCCAAAACTTGCAAGTTGCCATAATGCACTGCTATTTCATGTTTTTCCTTCTGATTCAATTAAAAATATTTTTATTTTATTGTAGTCATATGTAAAGGGCATTTAATTTTAAGTAAATAAAAATAAGTAAAGAAAGGAAACCTGTTTTGTCACTGGTGAAGTCCTAAAATATCTTTTTTTTTTCTTTCCCCCAACAAGAAGAAATGTACTAAATAGATTATTCAGCAATTCTAGTAGGCTATATTACTCTACAAAGAGTGTGTTGCCCTTGTCCTGACTTGAAAATTACCTGCCTCAAAAAAATTTACTATCATATCTAAACATGATAAAGCAAGAGTAATAGCTTCCATCCACAGTAAATGAAAGGGTAATTTAATACTATGGCAGAAGGATTGTTCCTGAGTATTTTAATCATAAAAAAATGTAATATGACCCACCTAGGTATCATAATCAGGCAGAGTCTAACTGCCGAAGTGCTGCTTTTGATGCTCTTGGAACTTCTTCCCTTATGTTATGAACATGTGAGAAGAGAGAATATGTTATGAACATTAGGCTGATAGAAAATAATAGGCTTTGAGTATCATTTTAACAGTTATGACAAAGCTACAAAGTATTTTTTGAAAGGAAGCGAGAGCATTTTTTTTCCCCTTTTCCAGTTTTAAAGCTTTTATTTTAGTTTTATCACGCTCTAAAACTCCTCATAAATTGTCTTGGTCAAAAGCCCTGGAAGCTGGAGGGATCCTAAATAGGTGTAACAGGCGGTGTTTAAGGATAGGTATCGACTTTCTGGAAAAAAAGATACTGAATAGATAGAAGTAAAAGCTTTGTTAGTTGTTATTGCAGTTAAAATGCCAGCTGCTAGTCTCTACTGAAAGGTCTGTTTCAATGGCAGTGGTATGTTTTAGGGTAAATGCAGTTAAGTTTAAAGTTGTGCAGTGAGATCATGAAGTTTGTCTGCCTGAATTGAAACAGTTACTTTGTAGCCCAAGTTGATGCTTAGCATTAGATGGAATGTGAATTCGCGTGGCACAAGATTATTTTTAAATGCAGGAAGCCGTGTATTCATGGAAAAATGCTTGACTTTTGAGGATGAAGTACACAGCTGCTCTTACCCCCAAAATTTCAAGGCCAGGGAAGACAACTTTTCAGAAAACCTGATACATTGGTAGAAATTCATTCTCATTTGCTGTTAAATGAGAATCCAACATGCAGCTGGCATTTGTGTGTCTGATAGTGCTTATAGATAGATACTTAAACACCTACATCTTTGTGTGGCCAGTAAGTTTTTTCAGTGTAATAACCTTCCACCATGCATGATGATAAGCAACACACAGGAGGCTTTCAGATTCCACCCCCCGCCCCCATGGGTTTTGGAATGAAAATAGAAGTCTGTGGAGAGCGAGCCTGGAAATACCGGCACATACTTCTGAATGTTGCATCACACAAACACTTGGCAAGACATTGCTGTGAAGCAAAGCTGGAGATAAATCCTTAAAGGCAGGTGTGTTAGCCTCTCAATATCGTGGTGGAACTGCCTATCCTAACAGGAGACTAGAAGTTGCATTGCTGAAATGTAAAATCAATTGAGAAAGCTTTGCTAGACTTCAGTATGTTATTTTTGTGTTAAACAGAAGCAAGCTCCCAAGAAACCTGACCCAAAAGTTTTCTTTGTCTGTCTTCCAGTTTATACATCTCAAACTTCATCTAAAATTAAAGAATGGGGGGGAGGTGAAGGTTTTGAAAGGCTAACTCTTACTATGCTCACTAGCAACAACAAACAAAGCTGATGTTCTTTGGCTCTGCAAAATGAATGGAGTTACTGTGTGTGTGTTACTGGAAACCCTGAGGATCTGGATGTAAGGATTTTAAAAAACCCAGTCTGGTACTTTTTCCTTAAGTGTCTTTCCTGGATAGGAAAGATAAGTTTTCTTCTGCAACATCAGCACTAATGTGAAATGTTGGAAGAAAAAGTTGCTGAGAGATTATTTGGAAGGGTATAGTGCTGAGGCTATATAGAAAATTGAGGTGGAGAGATCAGCGAGCTGACATATAGTTTATGTAAAATTATATTTTTACATGAAGTCCATATCCAGTGTAATCCTAGTCCCTGGAAGTGACATTTAAGGGATACTCTGAAAGCAGGTGTTGGTACTATTTTATTCTGGCAGATGTTCATAAAAAAAAAAAAAGTAAAATAACCATTTAGCTTGTATTCTCTTGCTCAAGCACTTATCAGATGCCTGCCCTGCTGAAAGCCTTTCTAGTAGATGTTTCCACTTGTTCTATACTGTAGTGTATCAGATAGTATCAGTATGTAGGGAAACTGCACGTTTGTATATGCAGATTAAATTACATCCTTTTCAGTGTTCTAAGTAGTAGGGGGGTTTTTTGTTACTGTGAGTCATATTGGAGTCACTTGTAAGAGTATATTGCACAATCTGATTAAAGATCCCGCATTTGACAACAAAGAGCTGGTCTTAAGCTACATGGTTCATAGGTATGCTTTGTCTCTCAGAGTACTTCAAATACAGCGAACTATTCTAGGTTCCTTCCTTTTTTTTTTTTTTAATAAAGCATGTGTGTCTGTATGAACCAAAGAGCACTTAAATTATTTACATATAGCACAAATGAAACATGAACCCTGAGGGTGAGAACCGTCTGATACATAGCACGTTGCATGATTAGATGTGACAGACTCYGAAACAGCAAACTGTTATTCTTTCTTGGAAGACCTAACTTGGCCTTATCTAGGCTTAGGTTTTAAATGTTCCTTAATTTGATGCCTTCGTTGCTCAAAATATGATGCTGTAAAAATACATGTATATACAAATTGTTAAAATAGTCAAATGGCTGGAGCACAGGACCGCAAAGCAGAGTATGTGGCTTCTAGTCCTCTCTTTACTGTTAACCTTTTGCAAGATGTGTGCATTATTTTATTCATTTAACTTCAGTGTGATTGCATGGGACCACAGTTGCAAACCCAAGTTCCGTATCACCTGTAATCAGAAGAGAGGAGGAGATGCTTCTCAGGAGAAAAGGGGGAAATTTCAGAGCACTTGAAATGATGCCTAAAAATAGGTAGTGTGACGTTTTCCTCATGTGAATTGGCCGTAGTCTCTTACCCTTACATTGCTTAAGCATTCCTGATTTGTTAAGTGTGGAACAGGAGAATACTGTGCTACTAAAGACGAGAAGGATGTCCTGGTGGAAGATAAAACTTTACACACAAAACGTTATTTCAGTCAAGTTCTGTCATCACATTGCTATCTTCTGCTCTGGTATCCTTTCTATAACATAAAAGGATTAAATATATATATAGATGGATAAAGCAAGTAGGGCTGATGGTTCTTGAACCATTAATTAATTGTAGAACTCACCAGATCACTTTGGCAAAGTGTGCGGGTTGAGTGTGCAACTTGGATTTCTCAGGTTGTTAGATCAGCAAGTAAAACTAATTGCATTTCAGAATAGTTCTGTATAGGTTTTGGAGTTATATAAAAAGCCCTTTTATATATCCCTTAAGGAGTTGTTTGAAAGTTTAGTATCTGAGCTCAGCAGTTTGTATTCTCTTTCTGTTAAGTTTTGAAGGATTTTCTCATAATTGGATCTTTGCCTGAGGTGTCAGTCTCCTTAAGTTCTCTTTGATTACTGTATACGTAAAAGCCTCCATTAAAATTACTTTTTTATGGCCTGGTGCCATGTCAAGAATCAGATCTTAGTTTCCCAACCTGAAGATCATCACAAGTTTCATGATCTCCTGGTTTCAGTTAAGCTTCTGATAGAAATAGTCCTGCTGCTTGCTCCTTTTCCTTCCTTTTACTTCCACATTTACATTGCCCCGTAGCAGACATTACCAGAGTAACCAAACTAATCCAACAAAACAAAAGGTTAGTTTTTTAGCAGTATCATTTCCCCAATCTAGTGTATTGTACAGTCACATAACTATTTATGGTGGCACAAAAAAATGGTGTGAGGGGCCAGAAGGGCAGGGGAGGGCAGTGAAGCGCTGGGTGTGTACCAGCTTAAATTTATCTGGTAAACCACTTTATAAATAAAAGGCAAGAGATTGCAGATGGACAGATGGACATGCAGTAGAAAGCTGTGAAGCAACAGAAGGGAACGTTGAAGCAATATTTAGGTAGCAGTCAGACTCAAAAACCAGGAAAAAACAATTTTCTGTTTGCTTGTGCAATCCTGGTCCAGTTCCTATCTCGTATGCTGAATGAGGCGGGAATTCCAGTGGAAAAAATACCATGTAATTAAAGCTTGTGCATAACTTGTTCGAGTAGCCTCAGGCACTCTTATAATTGCGGCAGCCTAAAAATAGTGAGTGCTACCAAATGTCTGTATAGTGTGTGGCTAGCTATGGTTTGAGTTACAGAGCGTACTTAGCTTTTCACCCGCAGAAGTATCTTGCCATGTCACCAGGCATCACTCTCTCCCAGTCAGTGTTTTGCAGAGTGCATAGTTGATTGAGCTCCACTTTTTGTGGATCGACAAATGGCTATTTCCTACGTCCAGAAGAGCTGCAGTTTCGTTCTATTTTCAGCATGTGAAACCACAGAGATTTACCACAGGAATACTATTGTCCACTGAAGGTTGCTCTTCCTCATGATCTGAAGTTTTTTTGTGTTAATAGCTGTAATTTTACATAAATGTCTTTTGATATGTGCGATAATTTACTGCTTCAGATAGCTTATGAGAAAAAGCATTAGCATTGGAGACTGTAGTGCTTTTCATGAGCTATGTTGACCTGCCATTGTGGTAATTATTAGTGCTCTGACACTAGATGCTTGGATGGCAGATATCTGTAATTAATTGGTGGTGGCAGGAATGAAGCTAAGATACTTTTAAACGGTGAGCTGTTCCTCATTTGGTATAATACCGCTGCATCCGGGAATTAGATGAGAAGTCATGGGTTGAAAACATTAGGTGATACAGCAGTTAGCAATTTTGAGAAAGTAAGTTATCTTAGCTTTTGCAAAGCCACCTCTTGAAAGCAGAATAGTTAAGTGACTTTGGTTGTTTTCAAGTCCGTCTTTGCTGCTCACTTTGTGGTTCAGGATCAGGCCTTGAGCAATGCAGCCTGGCAGCTGCAAACCGTAGTCAATGAGATTAAGGAATATGAAATTCTTAGTACAGCGCTGGGAAAAGGACAACTAACGGTTGCAGATGAATAGATAATAGGATAAAATGTTGGGTCTCCCAAAGATGGTGCCACAGCAACTTCAGTATCTCCCGAGTTAGATAATGGGGCTTTTGGACAAAGGAAAAATGGCAAACTTAATTCATCTGGAATGAGGCAAAATATTTAACAAGATGTGATGTGGAAGTTGTCTGAACTGTGGAAGATATATATATGTATATATGTATGTATCTCTTAGAGCTGTCTGAAGAGGACAGAGCACGAGTTGTACTGAAAAGACGCTTATGCTGTAGGAAGTATTTCTGCATAACACTGCTGCTGTTTCTTCGGGACTGATTTAAGGGCAGGTGAGTTTTAGCTGCTCTTGCACTTAGGACTGCTCCAGAGGCTGTCTCAGCCAGGCGGAGTTATCGGTACCCGGTACAAGCAAACGCCCGGCTTGGAGCCCGGGATGCGGGGACGGCAAGTGCGAGTGCGGGAAAGCAGTGGAGAGAGATGCCAGTGTATCCGAAATGCGGCTGCGTCCTAGAACAGCACATGTAATTCTGGGCTGGTTTAGGCAAAGATACAGATGATTGTAGCTAATGCACATGAGCTTGTGCAAGGCTTCAGTTATCCATCTTGGACCTAGATCTGAAGCGGGCTGGGAAGAGCTGCTCGAGCGGCACAAGAGGCGGAAAGCTTCTGCCAGGTGGAGCACGGCGCCTGGCAGGGCAAGCGCTTGCCTTCCCGGAGCGTCCGGGCGGGGGGGAGGCGTGTGTCCCGCCGGCCGGGGCCGCTTCCTCCGTGCGCCGAGGGCTCGGGGCCGCGGCTCCCCTTGGGGCCGCCGCCGGGCGCGCCGTGCGTGCTCAGGCAGCGCTGGGCGAGACGGAGAGAACCGATCGGGTGCGCCGGCTCCGCGGGTGATTAGCGGGGCTGGCGGGGCGGGGCGGGCCGAGGCGCTGCGCCCGCGGAGGGCGGCCCGGGCAGGG
>JAYKAV010000023.1:1154275-1196374 GCA_035582835.1 Phoebastria nigripes
CGGGCCCGGGCGGCGCCGCGGCGGGGAGCCAGGCCCGCGGTGCGGGGCGGGCATGGGGCTCCGGCGCCGCTGCCTGTGAAGGACCGCAGCTTTCATGGTGAGTGAGGCCGCGGTGGAGGTGTAGGTGCGGGCAGCCGTGCCGCCGGCGGGCAGGGCAGGGCGGGCGGCTGCTGGGCGCTTGGGTCGGGGGCAGAYGGGATGGGTGGGCGCGGACTTTAACGCGTGTCGGTAAAACCAGCCTTGTCCCCTTTTGAATCGCCGTGCTGGGTCCGGTAGAGGACCAGCTTCCCGGGAAGGGGATCCCCTTTGTGTGAGGCGGGGCGGGGCGGCGAGACCCCGCCGGGGGTGGAAGGCGGCGGCACAGACCGGCCGGCGGCACAGGCCCACCCGGGGGCTCGGGCTGTTTTAGCGTGGAGGCTGCTAGCTGAGAGCCGACGGGTGTGCTTACGGCCGGCCGTCTCCCATCCCGTGCAAAGCTGCTAGCCATCGAGCAAGAGTCGAACAGTCTGGTGTCTGCTGCTCTGTCACCTAGCATGAATATTTCATGTTCGACTTCCTCGGAGAGTGGTTACCTTTAAGCAATCAGGGCCAAAACAAGATGACCTTGATAGAGCAGTTTGTGTATTGTGGGTTCAATTCTGCCGTGCCTTTGGTCCCCGGGGAGGCTCGGTGCGTGTGTGAAGTCGCACAGCCCTCTCCCGGTTAGCACAGTTGATCTTTTAGCACTTTCCCTGTATTCTGGTGGGTTATTTGTGTTTCTCCGTAGAGATGGTTTAGGATCCCTTTGCAGGTTAGCTTCTCTTGAAGAATTGCGGAGGATCACCGCAAGTTGAGCTTCTTGCATCTCAACTGCAAAGCTGTCGGGTTCCACCCAGAATTAAACTTGGTTTTGGGGGTGTGTGTTTCTGTGGGGTTTTTTGTTTGGTTGGTTTGGGTTTTTTAAATCTGTGCTTTAATCTACAGCACACTCTCTTAGAACATCTTCAAACCCTAGTTCAGCTATTGTGGCTGAATGCTGAATAGGTTAAGACGAAACCTGGAAGAAAGCCTAAGTGATCTCAGTGATAAGGATGTATTCTGAATTGTAAATGATCAGCTCATTCTAAATTGATCCTAAAATTAACTTGCAACCGTATCAGGTTAGTAACCCCTAATTACAGCACGGGATTTAAATAGGTGCTGAATTATTTGTACCTGTGAGAGATTTGAGTCTGGTTTTCAAAAAAAAAAAAAAAAAAAGAAAAAGCTTAAAATGAGCTATTGTGTGGTTCAGCCTATTGCAGTATGCCTGTATGTGCAAATACTACTACTTGCTCAGTCAGCAGATACTCTTAATATGAGTTTGTGGGGGCTTCAGTCTGCTTCATTGCTGTATCATACATTGTGCTCTGTTCAAAATTGCATTCTCTTCTTACTGGAATAAAAGATCATTTTCAGGAGCTTTTGTCTTCTGTGAATTTTGTGCGGTTTTTTGGTTTTGTTTTGTTGGGTTTTTTTGGGGGTGGAGTGGGGGTTTTTTGTTTAATGTTTAATTTTCCCTAATTAAAAAACAGTGTCGTAGATAACGACTGTCACCAACAGAGATTTTTATTCTTTTTTGGCTATCACTGAAAAGGATGAAATTACTACAAAGGACTCATACTTTATAATCTGATAAAATGTGCCACTCCCATTTTTGTGCTGGTCTGGCTTCTTTACCGTAGGGTAGTGCTGAGTAAAACACGTCGGTGAATACTTGCTGAAATGCAGGGTGGGCTTTTGCTCTTTAAGAGRTTTGAATAACTGAACTAATATGCCAATACTGTAACTAGCCACCCATATTCCAAAATAAAACATTCCTTAACCAAGAAATTCTTGGAAGAATGCTATGCGTAGTGCTGGTCTGGAAAACTTTGTGCTTAGCTGAATGAGATTTCAAAATTAATTCTACTATGGAATAAAATCCCCATTGCAGCCCAGTGTGTGCAGTTTTTCTCACCTTCCAAAAGCAATTTTGCTCTGCAGTTGGCTTTCAATGAAAGATGACCCGGAAAATAATTTTCGTAAGCCAAAATTAAGCAGCTTTTCTGGAACTTCTACTGTAATAAGCATTGGGAGTGTGTGTTTTAATGTCAAGTTCTGTGATGCTTTAGGGAGATCAACAGATGATGATTTCTGCATATTAGCAGTTTCTTGTGGATGCTGGATGGTTTTTCTTTGCTAGTAGTGTCTCAAAGGAGTAAAAATGTTAAGATTTAGGGACATGGTTCACCTTGACCGTGGAAGCAGTAATAGAGGTTAATATTTGACTATGTTAATTTGTGAAAAATCCTTAATAAAAAAATCAGTCTTCTAGTAGAAACTGGGAGAAAGAATACCCATTTTCTTCACTCCTGTCAGCACAGTGGATATACTCCGCAGTTGATGGTGCAGCTGAAGCACGTTATGATGGTGCACTCATACACTGGTCTCTATCAGCTGCTTGCAAGGAGTTATTAATGCAAGAATAATGTCTTAGCTTTCTGAATATGCTGTCGATCACAATACCTTTTCTATTCTATTTCTTTGCTTATTTTCTCACTGGAGGTTTTTTTTTTTTTTAGTGAACAGCTTTGTGAGCATGAGCACTATCCCTTTACTAAACAAAGCCAAGTACTATTCAGTAGTTGAAATACATTTTTCTTGGTTCTTTTCCTTGTTTTCAAACTGATGTCATGCATAGCAGTATTAACTGGTATTAATGAGCCAGACATTCCAAATTCATGACAATGTTTCCGTCACAGCAATGCAGGCATCATAGGATTGGTTGTTGAGACAGTTACCAGTTAACAAACAAGGAAAAAGAGGGTTTTTCTGTGTCCGGAGAGCTTCACAGACCTGCACCCGTGAGTCCTACAGAACTAGCTTGAACTAGAATTGAATTGTACGACACAGAGTAGAAAACCACAGCTGTGTTGCTCTGCATTCATGTGTGTTTTTCATCCATCCTTGTTTTTTAAGGTGGGGCTGGAAGAGAAGGCCTTTCTGGAAGTGGTAGGGATCTCATTTTAGTTTCTGAATGATCCAGGCTGTTCTGATTATGTTGGAAAGGTTGGATCTATTGCCTAAGGAAGTTTTGACATAATTGACAGGTTAGGTTGAGAGAAAGGAATCAGTACCATTTGAGGAGCTGTTTGTGCTAACGAGAGAAAGTCCATGGCTGGAACACTGTTCATAGTGCTCATGTATGATGATTAGTTTTCACGGTATAGTTTCCTTTTTTTAAATTTTAATAGAAATGGTATAAACAAGCTACACATGAAAGCAGGTGGTTTTTGGACGTGGCAAAATTCATTACGAAGTTGAATGTAAAAGTATCTRTAATGTGGATTTGGTTTTTCTGTAGGACTGTTTGACCGTGTTTGTTGTTTGTATATCACTGATACTTTGAATAGTTAATGTTTGCTGTAGTACATCAAGCTTTGGAGTAGATGGGAGTTGTGTAAAGGTTGTTTTATCCCATTAGGTCATGTTTTTGGTACATTTTCTTCCAAAACAGTGTTTGTAGGAAAAATAAAAATAGCATGTAATGCCAAGTCCTCTAATGTAGATCATAGTGATACAGTAATTAAGGGTGGAAGGACCTTTGAGGGGCTAACTCCCTTCTCAGAGCAGAGTCTGCTTAGACCAGGTTTCCAGGGCTCATCCACCTGAGCTTTGAATGCCTTCAAGGTCAGAGGTTCCACCACATCTCAGGAAACTTGTCCCAGTGTTTGACTACCTTCCTAGTGTTGTTTTTTTTTTTTTCCCTAAGACCAGAATTCCCTTTGTAGCAGTTTGTGCCTGTTGTCTTCATGTTCTTTACACAAGCACCTCAGAGACTCGTACTCAGCCTTCACCGTGCTGTTATTGCTGTCTACCAAAGATCCTTGCAAAGCCTTCTCCTCCGAAGGCTGAACAAGCCCAGTTCTCTCAACCTCTCTTAGTGTGTCACTTGCTCCAGACCCCAGTCATCTCGGTGCCTCTTTGCTAGTCTTGCTGCAGTGTGTCAGTGCCTATATTACAAACACAAGTTAATATGTTATGCTCTGTTATGATTTAGGATTGTTGTGCTTCAAGGCGTCATAACAAGTGTGGGGTTTCTGTCTAACCATGATTTTAACCTTTTTTTTTTTGCCATCGTTGAACTGTTGCATCTGAAAATAGCTTGGGTAGGAGAAATCTTACGATGAGATTTTAAGACAAGGAGCTTGTGGTTGTTTTTGGCTTCAATTTCAAAACCATGTAAATCAAAACAAAAATATTTTAAATAGGTCTTATTTTATACCTCTGATAGTATCTGCTGTTTGTAAGCTCATTCTTAGCAGTACTTTGTAAAAGCAGACTTCCAGTCAGAGGAACTTAAGATGTTTCTACAAATAGAAGGAATGGAAAAAACCATCAAAACTCACTCCCGAACATAAATTTTAACATTTTTTTCAAGTCTGAGCTTGCTCTAGTTGGAAAGCTTTAAAGGGACTGCAGTTGGGCAGAGATGTGAAAGCGTTATCTTGAAGACTTTTGTAGACCCTGTTTAAATTCTCATGTGCATCATCTTGGTGTTCTTCTCTCTTTTAACTTGCCCTGTCTTTTGCTTCTCTAGGAATATGAAGAAAAAGCTGGACGAGCTCACAGACCACTCTCTCCTAAACAGAATGTGAGGAAGAATCTTGATTTTGAACCACTCTCCACTACAGCACTTATTTTAGAGGACAGACCAGCGTAAGTTTTGGGAAGTACCACAGTGAGGGTCCCTTCAAAATTAGGCTAGCGAAGCTTTTACTCTTTGTATTTGATTACTCTAACTTAAACATGATTTAAAATTTAAAGTAGAAATTTTTTTCAGGCTAGTGAATATGAAAGTTGGATGATTATGAGAAAAATTATTCAAACAAAAGTAACCTTATTTTATAATAAAAGCAATGGCTTTGTATGGAAGGAGGTAATTAGGAGAGCAGAGCTCTAGTTCTGAGTAATTCTAGCTTCTAAACATGAATAAGGGATTTTTATTTTCCCTGAGAGAACATAAGCATAAAAATAAAGCTGGTATATGCTAAAGAAATTGAGAAGCAAGGATACAGTGTCCTGTTTACACAGAGAAAGACCACACCTCCATAAATAATGAAACAATATAATGATTGTTCTGCAGTGGGTTCAGCATTGCATTTTAAAGGTTGTCAAGTACTTGATAAGTTGTTTCATGTGTCTGTTACTGCAAGGAGATTCTTGCATATGCAGACTAACTCCGTAACAATTTACTGGCAGCTGCTCTACCATGGTTTGCTCCTGAATTACACAAATTCAGTCATGCTTAGTCAATTTATGAACGGTACCCAGCTTTACAGGCATGGCGTCTGCATTTTTAATATAGCTGTGCATTGGTGTAAAGAACTGGCATAACATAGGTCTGTGTTTTCATCAACAAATCTGTATGAAGAATGCTCATATCAAAGTAGTCTAGTTGTAGGGTCATTTAAGACACTTTTTGGCTTGACTGGTAGGCTACGTGACAAGACTTCTTGGGGACATATAGAACCGTGTAAGAGTGATTATTTGTTATAGCAGGTTTTACTGTGTACAGCTGGAAACAATACATACTAGCTTATTTGTTGTATTTAAAACCTGTCTGTTAAAAATCATTCTTTATGTGAGATTATCTGAACACTGTACTTCTCAGATTTATTTAATTAGTGATACATTACAGGATAACATTCAGATTTTACTTTCTTTCCTACTGTTGATAGACTGAGGAACTCCTAGCAGAAAAGGTATTTTTAAGATTCTAGAAAATTGAATCATCATTTCTTTTGTCTAGTAGGGAAAACTGCTCTGGACAGCAGTGCTGTCCTCTGATGAATCTTTCTAAAGAATCTTTTTTAATTGTTTACTTACAGTTTGCATACTATTTTTTTTTTACCTATTAGGCTTTAAGTAATTTCTTTTTGATTTCCTATGACAAAAAGATTTAAGACTTCCAGAAGAAAAATGCAGTGAGATTTTCTCCGAAATGGCTGCTCTTGATTTTACATTCACTTGTAGGGTTTAGGTAAAACTTTCTAGGAAAAATCAATAAATATTCCATAGTCCCTCTAGCTTTAACTGGAAAAATCTTAATACTAATATTAAACTAAGATAGACACTAAACATCATCTCACATGTATGGTGATGTCGTTAAGAGATAGGACAAGTAATTTAAGTGGTGGAATTTAAGTTAGCAGAACTTGCATTGTTACATCTGGTTTTCCTTTCCAAACTTTCCCTAACTTCCACCATTTCTAAAGACTTGGGTTTAAAAAAGATGCTGGTCAATTTACATAAATGAAACTGGAAGAGAGTAGATTGCTCTCAGTGGTTAACAATGACACTAATGTGAAAATCCACTTTTCTTGTTCTTGTAACAATCTTGATTTTAAAAAATATTCATAGGCATGTATCGCATGGCTATGCATAACTTATAGGTCATAAGATTATGTAAATAGTAAAGCTTACTACTGTTAATGGTGACTGTTGATGGCTAGCAGCTGCCTTATGTGTGACACCTTACAGGAATGTGAAAGTGAATTTTTGCATATCTTTTTTATTAACCAAAGATATAAACTGTCCTAGGAATACAGTACAGTGTTCTACAATAGAGAAGAACAATACTTAGTCATTTCCTGTTCTGATGTTTTGGTGATCCTGTAGTTGTATGAGATACATAGTGGTTATGTTAATTACAAATATGATTAGCTTAAAGTTAATGTGGTCTGACATATGAGCATGTGTATTTCTATGGCAGAGATGTTACCAGTCCAGGCTTTAATCACAAATCAAAATGGCTGTGTTGGTATTGATAAATGGAGAATATAGAGGATGACTGCAGTGCCACTTGTTGCTGTAGAAGTGAGGGGGAGGAGTTAAGCCTTTAAAACAGAAAAGGGGTCTCAGAGAGCAGAGGGGAAAAAGGAAGCTGGTATAGGGAGTCGTTACTGCATGGGTAAAGAAAGTTGTGGATGTAACTCTTAAATGAGGTGCACAGTAAGAGAGAGTATGGTCTTGTATCTTATCTGTAGAGATCAGTTTAAATCAAAACTACCATCTTGGTATATACCAGTATATTCCCTTTATTTATGAAGATCAGCCTGTGGGTTCAGTTGGTTTAATAATAAAAACGCTGAAATTACCAAACATAAGGAAATTACTCAGCATATTTTGTGTATAAAAGTAGTCGTAGCTGGTCAGTGTTCTTTCCTTCTCTTATGCTGACTCTGGAAAAAAAAAAAAAAAAAAAAATTCTTTCCAAGGATCTGTTGCTCTACTCTTTGATCAAATATTTTGACAAGAAGCAGTAGATGCTTTTCTTTTAGAAGTGTCTAGAATTTTCTTTAGACAGACTTGCCAACTTTAAATACTGATTATTATTATTTTTTAAATTTAAGGAACCTCCCTGCAAAACCAGCAGAAGAAGCTCAGAAACACAGACAACAGTACGAAGAAATGGTGGTTCAAGCAAAAAAAAGAGGTGATGGAATTTCTTGTCTTCAGAGGAGAGAAGTAAAGTTAAGGGGTATTTCTAAACCTGAAATGCACTTGTGTCAGTCTGTTGCTCTATAACATGAGGTATCTGTACCTCAGAAAAGAAGAATCAATCCAGAGAAGAGAGAGGGACAACGGTAGTTTCATTAAAAAGCCCCATGCCAAGCTGAAAAAGAAGACAATCCTAGAATCCAGCAGGAAAGAATTTTTTAATTTGTAACTCTTAAATGATTGAGTGGCATCTGTTTGTGGGTTTAAAAACTTACTAATATACTGAAGTAGATTATCAGTCAAATTAGTGAAGACTAGACTTATTTAGATAACTACAGGATATTTGATAGTGTCATGTTGGGAATAACCTGTTGAGGCTGTAGTACATAAATACATAATTTTCCACATAGGAAAATGTATGTAGTTATGTTCATTTGATAATCTGTCTCCCACTTAAAATTTACAGCTTTCCCAAGGTTTTGCTTGTAATTTCTTGTCTGTCACTGTTCACAGAAGCATCTCAGCAACACTGTGCCATGCACATCAGGTAGCGCTGACAGTCGTAGTTTCCTTCTGCTGATATTTTTGACCATCTGGGTTTTCTAATAAAAACAAGCATTGCAATAATAGGAAATCTGGGCTCGTCGAAGTTTTGTGTCCAGTGACAGCTACTGGAAATATTTTTTTTCCAGCTGGCCAGACCCCTGAGCCATATGAAACAGTGGAAGGGTGATATGAACACAGGACTTGCTTGCTTTCTACAGTTGACATATTAATAAAAGTATCCTCTTGTGGTTTTGAACATCATACACCTACCAGTGAAGTTCTAGCTTCATGTGACTTCCATGTTAGTATATCCCCCTAATGTGTAGTAGTCCAAAGGAGTTTCTCTGTTCTTTCTTTGCACGTAGGGTAGATGGTTTGGGAGAAATGGGATGATGCTCAAGTTAGGCAATGGGCCAGGTCCTTGTGCTGTCTTCACTGGACTGGAGTATGTCCTTCTGTCCAGATAAATACCCTGACAAACCCGTTTTCCCAAACTCGAGATGAACAGCTTTGCAGAGTGATGTATTGCGTAGAGGTCAGGAAATCAAAGAGTGTAAACACCCTCTTTTTGTTTAGAGAAAAATTGAAAGCCTGCATTTAGGCAGGCTTGCAGAGAGCTCGTATCAAAGCTGAAAATATTAGGAGGCAGTTGGTATGGTTCTGCTCAGGCACAGCTTCTGTTGGCCTTTAAAGTGGACCCATCAGGTTGCGTGTGTTCATTCCAAAGACCTTGTTCATGGTACTGCTGTTCTTCAGTTAGTTTTCCTTGCCAGGTCAGTACCTTCCTATACTGTAGACAGTGTGTGTGTGTGCACATACATGTCCTGTATTTCCACTGTGCTGCTATAGAGTGTCTGCCTGCATTTGTTAAATTGCATGTCTGACAAATCTGCCCGTGGAAAAAATAGTAGTTGATGATGCAAGAAGAAATACTGAGTAATAATGCAAAAATGTAAAATATGTTTAAACTAAATATGAAAGGTGTTTTCTTTTTAATGAACTGAAGGTTTCCGGTGTATATATGTGTGTGTGTATATATATATATATATATATTTGTGATGTATGACATTTAGATTAACCATAAGCTAAGTAGCATAAAAAATGTGGCTCTTGTGATTTCCTGACAGTATATGTAAATTATAATTTACAAAGACCAACACGTAAGAGTGAAAACAAAATACAAAATTTGTATTATTTTAGCCTGTATTTTTGAGTCTGCCATAAAAAAAGGACTGGGGCCTTATTAGGAAGTACTCTGACCTGTCCTACTAGGTGGGGCTGTTGGCTGTCAGAGGTGCTAATTCAAAGTTACTAATGTGGTTAGATTTGAAGGGTCAAAGAAGCCGTATATTGTCCAACTCCCTTTGTCCCATCCATCAAAAATGAGCATTATGCGTAGTTCCACTTTTTTCTTTATTCACATTTGGCATCACTGCTTAGCTTCCTGTATGTCTGGGAAATTTTTAGAATTTGAACATTCCACTGTACATTTAGGTGAATATAGTGTGCTTTTACATGGCTATGTAGCCATGAATAGCTAACTCTGAATTTTTGGTTTCTGGTTTTATTAACGTAAAAAGGAAATTGCTTTTCTGCAGAGCTTAAAGAAGCCCAGAAGAGAAAGAAACAACTGGAAGAACGCTGTAAACTGGAAGACAGCATCGGCAGTGCTGTTTTAACTTGGAACAATGAAATCTTGCCCAACTGGGAAACTATGTAAGACAGTATGTTATACTAAGTTTTAATTAAAATTGCTGAGTCTGTATCCTGAAGAGAAGTTACAAAGTTAGCAAATATAATTTTAAATGGTCTTGGAAGCTTTTGTTCGAAAGTCGCTTTTGGACAGCTGCAAAGAAAATGAGCAACATATGTTTCGTTATTTCTACAAGGTGGCTGGAAGTGATGCAGTTCTTACTGTTTGTCTTTAATGGAGGTTCAGGATATTCAGAAACTGTGAAACACTTGAGAAGTGATCTGTGGTAGAGAATGTAAAAGCAGAAAGCATAATGCTTGAACACCATGCATTTATCAGAAATGAGCTTTCCTTGACTACTTGAACTGTTGATGTTGTAATATCAGATGTAGATTGAAGTACATGTATGGTATTTGAAGCCTCTTTAATTACAGAGTGGTATACCTGCTGGGATAATCAAGTGATGGAAAAGAGAAGTAGGGAAAAAGTTATTTTAAAAAAACAGTAAGTGCTAAAAGATTTCCTACAAAGACACAGCACAGGGAATTGGTAAGCTACCTTCACTGTCTTGTTTTTCATGGACTTTGCTAGTCATCTTAAAAAAAACAGCCCCCCCATGAATATAACCACCACCACAACAACAACAAAAACCAACCTCCACAGCACTCAGAATTGCAATTTGCTTAATCATGGAATTCAGTTGTCCTGAGAATATATGTTAAAAATATGGATGGAATTTGTTGGAAAATGYGTTTCTGGAGAACTGAAGTAATAAATTAAGTATAAGCAAATGGCAGATTTACATGTCTGTCTGTAGTATTTGAAGGTGCATCTGTTATGGCTGCTGTTAAAATAAGGACACTTTTTTCCTGTATTGGTTTATAAATCCAGAATATATTCCCCAATGCATTCACTATTTTACATTTTAGTTCAGAATCTGCTTTTAGGTAAATGGATTGTTGTGTTTTTTGTCACTACTACAAAGTTTCATTGGTGCTTAGGTGCTATTCTGTTCCTCCTTCTGGGCTCTCAGATTGATGAACATCAGCTGCAGCCATTTCAAAGCCTGTGTTCTGTTAAAATGTCTTTCATGCTCCCACCTAAAAGTTGTTACTTGTTACATCTTCATGCATTTTTCTGGAGGGTTAGAGCTGCAAAGCTGGATGGGAAACTGCATGTCTCATTTGCACAACAGGGTGATGACAGAGGGGAGAGGGTAGACTTCCATAACTTGTTTCTGTATTTAATTTTACATGGAGATTTAAGTCTGTCCAGTCTTTAGCATAGGCAGTAGCATAGATGTGGATTTCATTTTCACTTGTTTATTTCTGTCCCCTATGATTCTTGCTGGTCAAGTGTGGTTGCAGATTACGGATATTGTGATTGCAGTGCTTCTGTCAAAATAAGCCATTAACTTGGAAGGAAGTAAGCTTTCCTTTACAGTTCAAAGCAAAATAGTACTAAAGAATGGGTATGTGCAAACCGCGTTTGACTTCTTGGCCTGTTGATGTTCATTTTGGTTTGGATCCCTTCAGCAGTGGTAGGAGGACACATTCACAATTCAACTGGCAATGAAATATTTCTTAGAATAATCCGTTTTATTTTAAATAGGTGTTGTTCCCGTAAAGTTCGAGAGCTGTGGTGGCAGGGCATCCCACCAAGTGTGAGAGGCAAAGTCTGGAGCTTGGCAATTGGCAACGAGTTAAACATCACCCATGGTGAGACTGTTGTTTTGTCTACATTGTCTTAAAAAGAGAARTAGTAAGGGGACAGTCTTGAATTTATTATGGTGTATCAGAACCTGAGGTATGGGTGTGAGGAGATGTTATCTAGTTATGCTTTTTTTGTGGTGCTTTGACGTGTTTTTTTCAAAAATACAGTGTCTTTTAGTCTTGTAACTGCTGTAGGACTGCTGCTGTGAATTGTTTCTGATTATTGCTGTCACTGTGTCTTGCTTTGATGTTAGATGGAGATGGCCAGAATTAATGACTCAAGCTTTTTTTTCTTTTTGAAACTTAGAATTGTTGTTAAATTTTGTAATGCCTATGAGTATGCATATAGTATGCTTCCTTTGATTTAGAGCAAGACATTAGGTTTGTGAGAGATTAAAAGACCCCTGGGAAAATTTGTACTTTTGTTTATGTGTGTGTTTGTGAAAGTAGTAGTAGTGTGCTACTTCAGAGTACAGAAAAACACAGCTCTGAAAGACTAACATATGTAATTAATTCCAACATGGAAATGTGGTAGACTGCCTGTACACCTGCTGTATTGTGCTGCTTTTCTGTGCTTGGCTTAGTTACCTTGGATGTAGCCCTTACATGGAATTTTCTAGACTTATCCCAATTATCCATTCAGACTATAATTTTGAACACCAGTGCTCTGCAAGAAAAGTAAATGCTTGAACGTAAAATGCAACTTGTGCCTAGATTGCCTTTCCTTTTCACTTAATCTGAAGTTATAGGTCAGTGGAACAAGTCTTTCAGAACCATAACCTACTTAGAAATTCAACTACTGTGTTAGAGATACTGTTACTTGTAATGAGTGGGACAGCATTGCTCGCATAGTAGGTAGTTAGTACCTGACAGTGGACATAAGCGTATACAAATAGTGGGCTTAGTTTTCTCTGTTTTTCTTTTTCCAGAACTGTATGATATTTGCCTGGCTCGTGCCAAAGAGAAATGGCGATCGCTTAGCACAGGAGGGGCTGAAGTAGAATGTGAAGGTACGCTTTTCGTGAAGGATTTATGCTGTGTTACAAAATAAGAGATTTTGTAAAATTGTTTCTTAAAATGAAATCACAGATTTTAAACAAAAAATTTCAGCTACAAAGATGCCTCTGGTAAAAAGAAAGCTTATTTTTGTGGAAGCAAGAAATAGCTGTATTCTTTCTTCTCAATGAAACTGTAGTCTCTTATAAAACACACTTGTTCATTTTTCTTTATAAACTATCTCTAGGTGCAGTTCTTATTTGATGCTAATTTGTAGGAAAACTAGGAAAGTTTGGGGATTATAATTTGAATTGCAACACTAAAATACTTTTCTGCATCTGTAGTTTTGGAATTGAAACTCAAATTATAGCAGAAAATTGCATTTTAGTCCCTTACTGCAGCTTTGAGCCCATCTCTTGGGTGTGTTTCAGAGAGCAGCAGTTTATTTTTGCAGATGAAGTGGTTTTAGATTTACTAATTGATTGGAAGAGTTGTCTGTTTTTGAGAGAGTATAAAACTATATGCAGATGCTTGAAATTGCCTTTGGTAAGGAATTATGCTGAGCAGAAAAAGGAGAACATACATACTGGCACTTATCAACAGAAAAATATTTTTGATTGGAAATCCCCTACTTTGTTTTCTTAAGATTGTCTGCATCTTAAATAAGATGACACCTTGTACGTTTCCAGCTTCCTCTTGTACTTCATTTTCTGGAGTGTATATGCCCATGTGATTGGTGTAAGCATTGGCTAGTGATAACTCTTGTTTTTTGATTGCTCAATAAGTAGCAGTAGGTAATTCCCAACTACACTTACCAGAACAGACAAAATACAAATAAAACTTTTTGATATCAGAAAGAAAACTAATACTTTAGAAATTTAATTTGTATGAGATCTGTTTCAGTTATGGAGAATGTATTGCAGTGTCCATGATCTTTAACAACGCATACAAAGAGTAAATAAACATGATTTTGGAAGGAGGGCTGACAGTAGTAGAGATAGGTGGCATCCATCAAATGCTTCGCTTTAGGACTTCTCCCTCCCACTACAACCTTTCCACAGAGACAGCTATTTCAGGAGCCACTGGGAAGCCTTGTTGAGGGCGAGGGGTCACAGGTTAACAGGCTTGTGTCTGTCTAATGATTTGTCAGCAAATAGCAGTAAAGTGCCTGGCCTGCCTTGTCCTCCGTCTTTCCCCTCCATTGCTTCGAAACACACTGAGGGTCAATGTGCATTGTAGGATTGTTTTGAGTTAGGACATACTTGCTTCTTAGCCTATGTGCTGAATTCAGGGAATTGTTCTGTCTATACCCTTATTCCCTAGCATTTGCATCAAAATAAATGAACTGTGCAAAAGGTAACCCTTACCGGGGGGAGCAGGGGAGAAGGAAAGAGCGTACACTGATCCATGTAATAAATGCAATAACTTTGGCTTTTGTAGATGCTGGATTTTCTGCAGCTGACAGAGAAGCAAGCTTGGAGTTAATAAAACTGGATATCTCAAGAACGTTTCCTAATCTCTGTATATTCCAGCAAGTAAGCAATGTTAACTTTTGTCTTGACTTCTCAGAGAAATTGTTTACATAACCTTGCCTGTCCCTTGGTTGAAACAGCCCATTGAGTTCAAATCTGAAGGAGTAGACATCTTGAGAGGAAAAAGTTCCTCAAGATTTTGGAAAACTATAAATAATCTAGAAAAGAGTAACCTCAAGGTACTATATATTTGGAAGAGGCAAAAAACCAATCTGTTGGCTAATCATCATGATTCATCTAGCCCAGTTCATGCTGGTTTCTGTCTGATGAAGTGATGCAGGTGAGTGTTTCCAAGTCAGTGAATCAACACTGCTGGGTGGCAAATACACGGTAAGTGAGAGAGAGCACGGCTCCAGCAAGCACGATTTGGTGACCTTTTTTTGGTTCCATGCGAGACCAGTTTAACTTGCATGTTTTTGGTGTGCTTTAACGACTCATTTTGACCAGATATTTTGTCCTTCTATACACAAATTTCAGCAGCCCTGTAAAAAGTTTAGATCGTGATAAGTCAACATTTTTGGGTGAAAAACTTTCCCTTTCTAAATTCTCAGCCAGTTACAGTACTTAGTAATGGCAGCTATTAATAGTTGGCAGTGTGAAATTCTTTTTAGCCAGACATGTAATTCTTGATATGCTCTGTGTGTGTTATGGCATATTGTTGTTGTTTTAACTATTTTCTTCATGGTTGAATTCTGCCTCTAGTCTAATAGACAATTAAGTAGTTCTCATTAGTGTTCTGCTTTCTTGGCACTGTTGTCAAAGTGCTGCTAAGCTATAAAGGAATCTCTTAGGTTTACATTCCTCTTGTATAAGGATTTAATATGTAATTGATGTATTGGATGAACTGTATGCATTTGTAATAAATGTGGTATGGAGGGCTGTTTCATGCTTTTAAAGCCAAAATTATTTTGAAAGATTTGGGGCTGTTCAAAGCTGCATAGGGAAGTAGTGTGTCCTTCATCAGAAGTAATAGATACTGTCTGTAGCACTGAAGGGTTTTTGACGTTTGTTATATACTCAGATGTATTGTCTTGTTTTTGTTTAATTATAGGGCGGTCCTTACCATGACACGTTGCACAGTATTTTAGGAGCCTATACTTGTTACAGACCTGATGTAGGCTATGTAAGTGAAGAAAAACTTTTTCAGGGGTGGGAAGGGAGAACTAGGGGGAGGGAGGATTTTGTTAATCAGTCCTCTGTAGACCAGTATTAAATGATTTTGTGAATACTTGTGGGGTTTCTGTGTGCTTTCTTCTATTCCAATACATGCTTGAGAAGTGTATATAATGGTTCTGTTGCTAGATTTAAGCTTTTTAACAGGTTAAGTAATTGGAAAACTCAAAAGTACATATTTGTAGTGCTTGAAAATTGGAGTCAAAAGAGAAGATGTAGCTAAATTGGTCCTTTGAAGTACATACTGTTCTTAATGGCAGTCTTACTGAGACTATTCTGTTGACTTGAGTATCTTACTCCTCTTGATACACATTTCTGTGCCTTAGCGCTGTGAGCTTCTGGAACAGTCTTTAAAGCAATGCCCATCGAGGCTACGTGAGCTCCCTCAAAGTATTTGAAGTAGTGATTATGAGAGGACTGAGTGGATTTCAGATACTTCATTTAGTCTTTTTTCCCAGAGCAGGGATATATATAGGAGCTTATTCTTTATTCGGGAGCAGTTGTTTTAGAGAAGACAAATGTAGAAAGGTAACGTTCCTATTCTGTGAGTAGCATGTGATGCTTGGCAAAAACTGCTGAATGTGACTGCCGGGAAACTAGAAGAAGGGCAGATCAGGTGGTGTGCTTCATTTGGCATGGAACCTGTTGTGTTGGGAAGGAGCTTGTTCCTCAGGTTTGCAGGAAGGACTGTCACACCCTGGTCCATGTGACTCTGCAGTGGCAGCGTTACACCCTCTGAGTGAGCGAGCTCTGCCTAGATTCAGCATTGATTCCATAGCATACTTTGTAGAATAATGCGACAACATCATGAGCTTATGGTAAATGAAACATGAGCTTGATCTTAAAATGCAACTTACTGCTTGTCAAATGAGGCATTGCAGTTGTCTCTTAACTGCCAGTAATTGATTGAAAAAGGGAAGAACAGGCTTTGTCCCTAGTGTCCTAGTCCAGCTTTCCACAAATAAGAGTATATATGACCCATCCCTAGGAGAAGAGATTGTTTAGAAACAGCTTATTCTTCAAAAAAAATCTTTATTGTACATATTTGAAAGTGCTGTCATCCTAGCCTGTCTTAGGAGTTTTACTTAGAGTCTTTGAAAGGAGGCAACATGGGGATCATTAGCTTCCATGCTCTGAACATTCAATACCGAAGAGTCACATGGGTTAAAAAATCCTGCCTTTCTGAACGTTTCACAAAATTCAGCAGCTCAGTGAGTGCATTAAATACTAGTGATTACGAGGACAAAATGAGGCAGTATTCTTGGAAGAATACAATTATTGCTGAACAGTAACACTTCTCCTTTCTTCAGGTACAGGGCATGTCATTCATAGCAGCTGTATTGATCTTGAACTTGGATACTGCAGATGCCTTCATTGCTTTTTCTAACCTTTTAAATAAACCCTGTCAGATGGCGTTTTTCCGTGTGGACCATGGCCTTGTAAGTATGCAAGAAAACTGTAATCTACACGTTGTAGATACGTGTAGGGAAGGTTTAAAAAAAAAAATTGATGGGCTCAGTAGCTTGGAAAGTAAGTCAGAGTTTATTTTAAAGTTACATGCTTGGTAAGCAAAAAAACCCCAACACACGCATGCACACACCCCCTCAAAAAACCCAAACCAAACCAAAAACCACCCCACTAACCTTTTTGAACAGGCAGGTGAGTGAAATTGTTCAGCTGCTATTTTATGATGCTCAGAGAATAGTTACGAGAATATTATTGTAGGTRTTTTTCAAATTGAGCACTGTAGTTGAAAGCTGAAAACACTTTAATATTAGAAGAAGTGTCTTGAAGGCGCTTTTTATCCCAAACGAATAGGTTGCTAAAAATAGACTGTTGCAGGGAGAACCAGGTTTCCCATCTCTTACTGTAGCAGCTGTGTTTGAAAAGGAGCCTGGGGGAATCAGATGGGCAGACCCCTCCAATTTTCAGTGGGAGCCGGTTGCCTGATTCTCTCTGGAGTCTCTCAAATTCCTTGTTAGGATGTACACTGGGCTACTTGTGTACCATAGCAAAATAAGACACATCTCCTGAAATGTGTTTTCAATTTACTTTAAAAGTGTTTTTTTGTAAAATATATGGCATTCTGTATTTCTTTCTCACTTACTTACCTTTTAGCACTATGAAAATAGGATCTGCTTCTCAAGAGTTCAAATGGGAGAAATAAAGCAAGGGAGTGGATGACGTCAACAACGATCACTTTTGTTGCTTACACAGTAGGACACTAGGGATCCTACTGGAAAAGCAGGATGTAATTCCCTGCGGCAGCCCCTGAATCTCATTAGTTGTAGATGCCCATGGGGAGATGTACCACAGTGCAGACAGCATTGCTTAGAAGCAGTTATCAGTCCATCTCCATTACTGTACTTGGAAAAAGAGGACATGTTTATGCATTCAGTGTGTAAATATAGTTCTTGTGAAGATGATTTTGGAATTCAATTTGCTAGAATAAGATTTTTTTTTTTTAGCTGAAATAGTGTTTTTTGGTATGCTCTTGGATAGCGCTGTTTAGTTCTGTTAGCCTGACTAAATAGAGGCTACGGGGTAAATGAATGCTTACAGAAGAGTAGAGATGGTGATACATGAAAGAATATTAACATATCGTGAAATTACAAAGCCATGATTCACACCACAAGGAAAACTTTGTACCTAATATTTCAGAGTAGTGAGACATAAAGTGAGACAGTTTTGGCTTCCTGTGGTTAATATACTGATCTGCTGTCTACCCTCATCTTTTTGTATCAGTTTTAAAACTTAGAATCATAAAATCACAGAATAGTTTGGGTTGGAAGGGACCTTAAAGGTCATCTAGTCCAACACCCCTGCCATGGGCAGGGMCATCTTCAACTAGATCAGGTTGCTCAGAGCCCCATCCAACCTGACCTGGAATGTTTCCAGGGATGGGGCATCYACCACCTCTCTGGGCAACYTGTTCCRGTGTTTCACCACCCTCAGCGTAAAAAATTTCTTCCTTATATCTAGTCTAAATCTACCCTCTTTTAGTTTAAAGCCATTCCCCCTTGTCCTGTCGCAACAGGCCCTGCTAAAAAGTTTGTCCCCATCTTTCTTATCAGCCCCCTTTAAATACTGAAAGGCTGCAATAAGGTCTCCCCAAAGCCGCCTCTTCTCCAGGCTGAACAACCCCAACTCTCTCAGCCTTTCTTCATAGGAGAGGGGTTCCATCCCCCTGATCATTTTTGTGGCCCTCCTCTGGACCCGCTCCAACAGGTCCRTRTCTTTCTTRTGCTGRGGGCKCCAGAGCTGGACGCAGTACTCCAGGTGGGGTCTCACCAGAGCAGAGAAGAGGGGCAGAATCACCTCCCTCGACCTGCTGGCCACGCTTCTTTTGATGCAGMCCAGGATACAGTTGGCCTTCTGGGCTGTGAGCGCACATTGTCGGCTCATGTCCAGCTTTTCGTCTTAAAGTATATTCAATGTAATAACCAAATGCTGATTTGTCTTAACATAAAATAAATTAAAAAATAAAACCAGCATAAGTTAGTTGTGGAAATGATAGTAATTTATACTGATTTATCTTGATTTCTTTTGTTGGTTACAGTTTTATTGAACTAGATTTTTTTTTAATTACTACTAAGGAAATGTCTTGTTGAATGTTGGTTTGATCAAGATAAATACCTGAACTGCTATTGCATTTCTAATAGAGCTGCCTGCATTACTATCAATAGATGTGATTGTAGCAGTTATGTGAAAAATCCCTTTTCTAAAGTACTTTTGAAATGCTCTAATGGAACTCTTCTTACTGTGGTGCTAGCATGTAAACAGATCGTTTTGGAAGTAGGACTGTAACTGATGGTTCAGAGATTTTACGTAACTTTGTGTGGCTATTTCTGTAGAATACACCCATCTCTGATTGGCTTTTAAGCCTTACACTCTTACTGACTACCAGGCTCAATTTTTTTATTTGCCGCTGTTAATGAAGGTAGTCCACCATCTGTCACTTCATTCAGATGAAATGGGAAAAATTTCTGTAAGGACATTTAAAAAAACTGGGAAACAAATCTGTCATCCTTTAAAAGGATTTCAGACAAAAGGCTTCGAAAGGCTCCTCTTTTCCCTTTACTGTCATGGTGCTTTGGGGAGAAGTATGCTGATACAACTCGTACTTTGAAGTAATCACAGCCATTCTTTATTGCTTTTATTGGGACATTGTAATTAAAATTACTGAATCGTTCAAGGACTTTGCTTAACTTTTCTCCCTATAGTATTAAGAGCACAGGGAAGGGGGGAGCTGAAAAGCCTTTTGTTTTTAAATCTTAGTTGGTTTGGAAGATTTTCTTTTTCCATGTGCTCCATTATGAAATTTGACCTAAATATTCAAAAGTCTTCATGTTAAAAGGAGTACAATTCAGGGGTTACGGTATCAGATGGGAGATACAATCTGTTTCTCTTGCATAGGTGTTTTGTCTTGATCTTTGGCTTTTCTGTGTGAACTTTGTCTCTCCCTCTTTGCAATAGAAATGCTATTATCTCATTTTAAAACGTGTGGTATAAAAGAAGCTTTGGTATTAGAATATGATTTATGATTGGAGCCAACTGAATGCTTCGCTCCTGCTGTGGACTATTAAATTATTTTAGTTCCGTATTTCATTTTATAATCCATTGGACCTTGGATTTTATTCAGTGTAATATTAAATTACTGCCACAAGCATAAAGCACCATTCTGTTACCATAATTATTTTGAGAAATCAGCAAATAAATTCTCTCCTGCTGGTATTTTTCTTTCCAAAGGAAGCTGGCCAAGACCCAAAACAATAATTACGTTGTTTAGTATGAGAACAGTATATAGGGTGGATCTTAAACTCTGTGTGCTTGCAGTTGCTGTCCTTTATGTAAATGTTTAGCTCTTTATTGTATCATGTAATTCATACGATCCTGTTTTTGAAGAGCATTAATCCAACAACAGATTAATACATTTAAGCCTATTAATACAGCTAACTACTTTTTTCTCCCCATTGTATTTTCCCAGATGTTGACTTACTTTGCCGCATTTGAGGTATTCTTTGAAGAAAATCTGCCAAAGTTATTTGCTCACTTCAAAAAAAATAACTTAACTCCAGACATCTATCTTATTGATTGGTAAGACATTGGAAGTATAATTAATGTGCATACTAGCATATAGCTCCATGTCAGTATTCATGACAGAAGCTGGAGTGCTCTTACCTGGTTTAGTATTCTTTTAAGATAAAGGCTTTATCTTTTGTTCGGTACTTGAGTTTGTCAATCCAAATCATTCCCGCATACTTCTGTGATGTTTAACGTTTGCCTAACCGTTTTGTCAAGTTTGAAGCTTACTTTGAAATACAGCCGTATAGCACTGTTTATCCATATTTAGTGCATCTTTGGATTGATCTTCTGAGAAAATCTGTTAGTTTTTCTACTTTATGTGCAGGTGTGTACCAGGGCTGTACATCCAGACAGTATTGCTAGTCTTGCATTTGAAAGTTATAGTTTGTCCTCTTGCACAGAACAGGAAAAGAGTAGTTAAAACATAGTGTTTCTATCCATACAACAAAAAGCTAGAAGCTACAGAAAAGCAAACAGCTAGGCTTTTGGCAGGATGAACTATGGCTCCAGGGCAGTATCTCACTCATATGTTAGGTGGTCCCAGATCCTGTTTAGAGGATCCCAGTACAGGTTGTTTAAAAACTGATCTTGACACAGTCCAATTGATTAGCTAAAGGGCATTAGCATGTTTTTAATTACTGCAGCTATTCCACTTAGCAGACAGGCAATTACAATCTTTTTATTTGGTGAAACTGCCTTCTTTTTTAGTTCTAGTGTAATTAGAACCTTTTTCCTTAGAGAGGAAAAAAGAAAAGGATCTTATTTGCACTCCTGCCAAATTTCAGTGTGGTGTAAGGCACTCCAAATTGAGTATTTGCATTTGTGCCTATCAGGCTTTGGTTTGGGGCAGCTAAAATGTCTCTTCTCAGCAAGACTTTGTTGTCAGTTTCAGGATGATAGGAAATCTTTTTTTGTGAAAATTTGACTTGCCCTTAAATTGTTGACAACTTCTCCTGTTCTCAGGTATCTCACTAAATACCTTCAGTAAAAGATGGAATTCCCAGTAGTAACAGCATTTTTTTCTGCGATTAGTAAGTTTTTATTTTGGAAAACATTTGTACTGTTAATGCAATTCTACCTGAACCAAGCTCCTGATACCTTGGTGATCTTTAAGACCTCGTTGTTAGCACTGAACATGTTCCTGATCCATTAGACGGAAATCCATTTAAAGTAATTCAGTCCAATCCAACAGCTAGAAGTTTGAATACATGARTTTTCATAGGATCATAGAATTGCTGGGGCATTGGAAGGGACCTCTGGAGGTCACCTAGTCTAAACCCACTGCTCATAGCAGGGTCAACTAGAGCAAGTTGCTCAGGAGCTTGTCCAGTCGGGTTTTGAATATCTCCAAGGATGGAGACTCCACAGCCTCTCCAGGCAACCTGTTCCAGTGTTCAGGTTTTTCATTTTCTTATGTTTAAATGGAATTTCCTGTATTTCAGTTTGTGCCCATTGGCCCTTGTCCTTTCACTGGCTCTTTCTTCTTTATGCCCTCCTATCAAGTATTTTTACACATTTAGGTCCGAGCCATCTCTTCTCCCGGCTAAACAGTCCCAGCTTTCTCGGCCTCTCCCTGTGTATCAGATGCTCCAGGCCTTTAATCGTATTCATGGCAAGCTGGCCTTGCTCCAGTATATCCATGTCTGTCTTGTACTGGGAAGCCCAGAGCTGGCTCACCAGTGCTGAGTAGAGAGGAGGGATGACCTGCCTTGGCCTGCTGGCAGTGCTGTTCCTAATGCAGCCCAGGAGTTTGTGGACGTTCTTTGCTGCAAAGGCATGTTGCTGACTTAACATTCAACTTGTTGTCCACCAGGACCTCCATGTCTTTTTCTGCAAAGCTACTTTGCAGCCTGTTGGCTTCCCACGTGTATTGGTGCCTGGGCTTATTTTCCTCCCCAGGTGCAGGACTTGGCATTTCCCTTTGTTGCACTTCAAGACTCATGTCGGCTCATTTCTCCGGTGTCTCAAGGTCCTTATGGAGTGGGGGTCCTCCCGGTTTTGTATCACCTGCAAACTTGCTGAGGGTACAGTCTGACCCATCATCTAGGTTCTTATTGAAGACGTTTAAAAGTATTGGGTGAGTATCAAACTCTGGAGTACTCTACCAGTGGATTGGCTTGAAGCTGTACTTCGTGCCACTAATGACAACCTTCTGAGCTTGGCAGTTGACCCAGTTTTCAGTCCGCCTCACTGTCCATTTATCTAGTCCATGCTTCATCACTTCATCAGCAAGGATTTTATGGGATACAGTGTTGAAAGCCTTGCTAACATCAAGATAAACAACATCCATTGCTCTCCCCTCATCCATCAAGCCAGCCATCTCATTGTAGAAGGCTATTGGATTTTATGGGATACAGTGTTGAAAGCCTTGCTAACATCAAGATAAACAACATCCATTGCTCTCCCCTCATCCATCAAGCCAGTCATCTCATTGTAGAAGGCTGTCAGGTTGGTCAGGCATGATTTTGCTTTCATAAATCCATACTGACTTCTTCCAATCACCTTTTTGCCCATCATATGTTTTGAAATGATCTCCAGGAATTTTTCTTCCATTACTTTCCCAGGGATAGAGGTGAGGCTGACCAGCCTGTAGTTCCCTGGATCCGACTTCTTGAAGATAGGAGTGACATTTGTTTTCTTTGAGTCCTCGGGAACCTCCCCTGATCACTGGGACCTTTCAAAGATAGTTGAGAGTGGCCTCACAATGACACCAGACAGTTTCCTCAGCACTCACATATGTATCTCACCAGGTCCCATGCACTTATATATGCCCAATTCGGTTAAATGTTCTCTAATGTGATCCTCCTCCACCTAGGGTAGGGCTTCCTTGCGCTAGGCTTTCCCACTGGTCTGGAGGACCTGGGATTCCTGAAGGCAAGTCTTCTCAGTAAAGGCTGAGATGAAGAAGGCAGTGAGTACCTCAACCTTCTGCATGTACTTTGTCAGAAGGTACCCTGCCCCGTTCAGCAACGGGATCGTGTTTTCCTAAGTCTTTTTTTCTGCTCATATACCTGTGGAAAGCCCTTCTCATTGTCCTTAACATCCATTGCCRGATTCAGCTCCAGATGGGCTTTGGCTTTTCTAGCCCCTTCCCTGCATATTCAGACAATGTCTCTGTATTTCTCCAGGGTCATCTGCCCCTCCTTCAGCCTCTCTTGTATGCTTCCTTTTTATATTTGAGTTTTGTCGGGAGGTTCTTGTTCATCCATACAGGCCTCCTGCTGCCTTTGCTTGAGTTCCTTGATTTTCATATGCCTCTTGCACAGAGGATAGTGTAACATGGGCTTTGTTTGACTTGGCTTTTACACTGGGATTAAATTTTAACGCAACATGAGTAGGAGAATGAGGGGGTGTGTAATGGATAGGCTCATTTCTCCCAACAGTTGATGGGAGAAATACCATTGGAAGGATTTTTATGACTGAAGGCTGAGAATATTAAACTGAACTAGATCTATGCGCAGAGCAGGAAGATGCTAGAAAAAATACTGGAATAGGATAGAAGGGAAGGAAGAGGGCAGAGACTGGTGTGCTTGATGATAAGAGGAAAGATGTTGAAATTATATTGCCTCAGACAATGTTGTGAAAAGCCTGTGTATGGACGAAGCAATTGAATAAAAGGGATATCGGAATAGGAAGACTGTAAACATGCTGGAGAGTAGCTGGATAGACAACATTAAAATCACCAGGTTATCATCTTTTTAATGGATTACTAGTTTAACACCACGCTGTCATAAATAAGGTGATTTTTTTTTTTTAATGTAGGAGAGACTAAAACCAAGTGTCTTCATGGCGCAGGCATGTTAATATCACTCTGTTGTCTAACTTTGAGCACATTGTGAAGAAGAAATCCTGAGGAACAACGCCAGAAATTGRAGATTTAGAAAAAGACTGTTTTGACGGAATGTTGAAGGTTTACATTCCCCTCAGAAGTTTTGCTTTGATAGACTAGTCTTTATTGTATTTTCTTGAGTAAACATTTATATGATCAGTTGTTCTCTCTGAGCACATTTATATGTTTAAAAAAAAAAAARAAAAAAAAAAAAGAAAAAAATGACTGACTTACGAGCAAAGAACTGAAGTGTTGAAGTCTGAGCATGTGGGGCACATCAGACTCCCCTTTCATTCCTTCTGTGGGTACTGTTAGGAGCGCTTGAAAGAAACTTCTGTCAGGAGTGATTGTGGATGTTGCTTTTCAAGGTCTTTGTACCAATGGACTGACAACCCTTAGCATTTCTTGCTGMCTACCTGCATCCATATTAAAGCTGTTTATTTTAATCCCAAGGCCAATTTACTGTGTTCCTCCCCATCCCTAGAGAGTCACAACACTATGATCTTGCACAGGAATGTAGGCTAGTTGATGTAGTCCTGCCCAATCYTGTATTAAACTTCTTTCACGCTTGTCTTGAGCTAGACAGCTTGTCCCACTCTGTAATTTTGTTAGACAGTGGAGTTCGTATTTAACTGTGTAAGATTCAGGTATAGTATTTAAATATATATGTGTGTATGTGCATGTGTATATAAGTATATGTATACATATGTGTGTGTGCATACAAATACATGCTTTCTACTTTAAAATAGTTTGATCCTGTAGGAAGCGGATTTAGATTTTTTTTTTTTTTTTTTTTTTTTTCAAATGGCCACTGGAAACTTAGCAAATTGGACTTTATATGTGCTGTCCTTCCATTACTTCCAGGAAGTAATATAGAAAAGATGTTAGGAAAAATCAGGTGGGTCTATGTTCTCACAAGTGAGTAACTATTAAAGCTAAGGACTTTGGAAAATGTTGTTTATAAGGTTGCCTGTGGCTCATGGCTGACAGTGAATTTGCTGTAGTACAGATATCGCTCCACTAAAAACAGAACTGTTTCTGGAAAGATAAGAATGTGGTTTCAGTGTGTTTAAAGTCGGGGAAGAATATGGTACAATGTTGCTCTGAATAGACAGACATTTTGGTTGTAGGTAAAAATCTCTATGAAATGGCCTTGCTCTGGCATTATTTTTATTTAAATGCTCATTTGTTCTGAGCTCCAAAGGGATGCCTGCTGCTATTACGGTGGCTGGCATGGTTACTGTGCAGGCATGTGTGCAGTAAATCTCAGTTGGTGCCAGCTCTGGGAGGGCTCCAGTAGCCAGTGCTGCACAGACCAGTTGCTGGGAAACCCTCCTGCTCCTGCTGCAATTACAGTGGAATCAACTAGTCTCCTTTGTGCTGCTTCCTGTAACCAGTGCYGCGGGGAATGGCAGTAAAATTGGTATGCTTAAATCATTTGTTGAAGGCATACGTTCCAAGAAAAAATGCTGTGCATATAGATGGGCCCAGCTATGCAGGTGATGCAGTGCTGCTTTGGGTTTTCTTGGGGCTGGCAGAGGATTTGGGGAGGGGAGCCCCCCCTGCCATTCAGTTCCACCACTGCCTTCTGTGATGGGAAAACGCCAAGGACTTAAGAATTTAATTAAAAGGTACAGTGGCATGATTATCAGCAGATACCTGCCAGAAGGAAGGCATCTCTTTTAAAAAGGACCCATGTGCTTCAAGCCCGAACTCCAACTGATAAATCTCACWGTAAGAATTCAAAAGCTAGACAGGTTTTTACTTTTTTTGAAGAATATAAAGGGGAAAAGTGTGAGAGGGGTGTAAAGAGCAACGTACAGTCAGGTTCACAGAGAATAGAGGGGAGAGTGTGTCTGAATAGCCCAGTTTTGGCCTCTTGTTTCTGTCAGCTGATGTACCGCAGGCTCTTGTGAGCAGAGCAGAATGTGGATTTGCAAAGGACACATGCTGTCTGTTTATGGCCTGCTGCTGCTATACAAACACCTCTTTATCCCTACTCAGAAAAATGATTTTGGCAATAATTATAGCCAAGGGCTTTGTTTGTACTGATGGATTGATAAATGGTTCTTTAGTATTGCATTGACTGTGATTGTGCTCTGTGAACACTAACTTTCTATTGACGCCATTTGCTTGTTATGATAAAGGTCCAAGCCACTTTGTGTGGACGTTTGTAGTGGGCACTTCCAGTGAAGTATTTATAAGCTTGCTATCTGTTACATTAAGAAAAACATAGTCCATGTCATGCCAGTAACTCTCCACCACCCCCAAAAAATGAAGCTCAAGATGATGCTTTAAATGCGTGCCTCCTTTTCAAAGAAAAAAATGAACTGTAATTCTGTCCAAAGGTTTCCGGTGACATCCTGATTTTTTCAATTGGAGTTGTTACTGGACTCCAAAAGATCACAGTCTTCAGCCCAGTTTACAGTGTGCTCATCCTTATGTCACTGCAGGTTAGGGTGGAATCAAGTGAAATAATTGTGTTGCCT
The DNA here is from genome assembly GCA_035582835.1 of Phoebastria nigripes. Lineage (NCBI taxonomy): Eukaryota > Metazoa > Chordata > Aves > Procellariiformes > Diomedeidae > Phoebastria > Phoebastria nigripes. The sequence goes on from JAYKAV010000023.1 coordinate 1,180,834, forward strand.
TGTTGTACTCCTAGGCGAGAGAGCAGCACTTTTTGGGTGCTTCTGGCTGGTTGGAAATTGCTCAGGAACTCACACAGTATTTGTGTTATATTGATACATTTTAGAATGCAATCAGATTTGCTGACTGCTAAGAAGTTCCTCTGTTGCAGTCAGTATTGTATAATACATAATACTTTTTCTTTCCCTTATAAGGAACAAAGTAAATGCTTCCACTTTTTTTTTTTAAAACTGTAATGATTTTAGAATTGTACTAAATAAATTGTTACTGACAAGCTTATTGCAATAACTCTAAAGGTGCTAATGAGAACAGAGATGCCACTATACAATAAAGTAATGCATGAACACTTAGAAAGATGCAATCTTTGTCTCAAAGCAGATGTAGTTGAAATTGATACAAAATGTAACAACTAAAAATTAGTACCAGGATGAAGGAGGGAGGATCCAAGAATAAGTTTAAAAGGTGAATTAGTTCATCGTTTCCACAGCTGAAATCAGAAGTTGCAGAAATATTTTTGTGCTGTTACAGACATGGGAAGAGAATGTGTAGTGCAAGAATATGTAAGATCTGATTTGCATCAGCATTGTTGTGCATGAGTTGTCAATCCAATATCCAGCATACCGGTCTTCAGTGCTGTTGCTAACGATAGCTTATGAAGACTTTTTAATTAAAAAATAAAGAAAAGAGGAAAAAAAAGTGGGGGCGGGGGGAGAAGGAACAAAGGAAAGAAAACATAGAGCCTATGATTATCATGGTAACAATGCTTTCTTGATAAGATTATGGTCATGCGCTTTCTCTCTGAGTAGCAAACCAGTTAGGATTTCATGCATCTACCTCAAAGTACACTTTCATCATAAGCAGGACTGGGAGGAGCAGGAGCATCTGGTACTTAGGTTTTTTTTCCCTCTTCCAAACAGATAGCGGCCAGTAGCCTGCATTTACGTTACTCTGACACTGGACATCTCTGTGCTAGTTAGCTGTGTTGTCTGCACCTGGGACTTCTAGTGAGTTGGAAGAGAGCTGCGGACAGAAAATCATCCTGCAGTACAGCGAGAGCAGATCATGTGCAAGTAGTGTGCTAGCGCTGCTGAGAGCCGCTGCTGTAACTGTTTTAGTCTAGCAGCTGCTTCATTACTATAATAAATTTCAGCTGGGTTTCAGACCAGTGGCTCAGATGTCTAATAAAAAATGTCTTTCAGTAGGAAACGTTTGAAGGGAGCAAATGCTGTATCCATTCTTAGCGGTAATGATTCCCACTGTTGTTGCATTGCTTGTTCTAGGGGGCCCAGTCTCCGTTCTTAGGGCTTGATGCATTTAATTCTATGCTAGTATTAAAGTTAATTGCCTTGCGAATTCCCTGCAAATTGCACTTCCTTCCAAATTATGAAGAGATCAATGTCAAATACCTTATTTGATGTGACAGCTTTTTTGATGCGAGTAAATCTTTTCCTACAAAAAATAGTGTTCTAATAAATAGTTCTGAGTATTTCTTCTGACAGTTAATTTTCTGCATAGTTGCAGATTTAATACACACGGGTTATTCAGGTTAGGTCTGAATCATGACAGAGTAATAGCTTTTGTGAATAAAAACAGACCAAAAAAATAGGCATTGTTACTTATCTTTAAGGAGGACTAGTTTCTGGCTGAGTGTTTGCCTGCTACTTGGTGACCAGGAAAGGACTCAGTTGAATTGCTTCCTATTACACTGTTATTTTCAAATGGAACAGCTGTTGCTGTTTCCTGTGCGTGTGTGTGTATACACAAAAAGTCTTAATTCTGCTGTGTAAGTATTCTGTAGCAAGACATTTTTATATGGCATGTGACTGTACAAAAATGTTGAAAGAGTATACAAAGTTTGCAATGCATGATCAGCCAGTAACACAAAGAAGGGACTTACATCGTGCTATTCTTATACATTCATGTATGTATGTAAAATACATATATGAACAATAGTGATTTTTTTCATCCCAGACTCTACCTCTTATTTGCTTATTTTTATACTTCTAATTTAGCTTTTTGGAGAACAGAATTTAAATGATTTCCACTTGTTATAAAAACATTGCAATGAGATGTAAAAACAGAAAAAAGTAAAATCCTAAAGATCCTAAACCTGCAATTTACTTGTCACCTGAATTTGTGCAAACGGTTTAGTTTTGTCTTGCTGCTTGTAAAATGAATATATTTTCCCATTTTCCTAAAGTGCGCTGATTCACAGAGAAGCTGGATACTTGATGACACATCATTCAAATAATCTTATATAGTAAAAAGCAGATACTGCAGAAAACCTTTGATTATTAGAATTTGCTGTGAAAATATATTCATTCATATTCTATACCTATATATGTGTGTGTATATATCTGTTCCATTGTATTTTTTTAATGTAAACCTGAATTTCCTAAATAAAAAATTGGAGGGGATGGGGGGGAGTCTTAAACACAAGAGAACTACTGTTCAATTTGGCATACTTGAAAATAAATTTTGTGTTAAAAGATGTGGAAAGGATTTATTTAAATTTGAGGCTTTGCTGACCTCTGCTGGAGAAAGAAATTTTTTTTGCAGTTTTACAGAGATCTTTTATGCAGTGCATCTGTGGAGAAATGTTCTCTCTCTMTAAATTCTGAAGGAAAAAATCACTGTAACTCTTTTCCCTTATATACTATAACGTGATTCCAGGAAGCTTAATTCTCTTTACTTGCTGTTATGACGTTTTTAGTGGCAATGAAAACTGCTCTGCCTTGTAGCGAAGTGTTGGATAGAGGAGGGGAGTAGGGAGCATCTTAGCGTTCCTGGCTGCAAGGCTGTCAGCATTTTGATGACGGAAGAAATGTGCTCTTGGCAGTTAATAAAAATGCAGTTTTAGCAACTGGGAAGGAGGTTCTTGCTTCTGCTTACTCTTTGGGGATCGCATCCGTTCTAGCACGCTGAGCCACCATCTTATCACAGCTGTCTATGCATTCTCTCTGGACATCTTGAGTGTTTCTCTCAGCTCACTAGAGTTTAAACTGATCTTTCCTCCAAAACTCGTGTTATTATTACTTTGCCAGTCATCAGGCCAGAGTTAATTTTACACATCTYCTTCATCTGATCCACAAAATTCCCTTTGCAGTATGTCTTAAGATTCAGCTTTTTGTGTTCTCACAGCTAAAACTGCATCAATCCTCAACTCTGAAGTGACGATTAAATATGCCTTTGATTATACCTGTGGCCAGTGCATGTCCATCATAAAATCATGTATATTGTTTCTTCTGGTGTGATCCAAGAAAATTGAACTTGGAGACCCAGATTGATAGCAAGATGCCTTGACTGTTATAYAATTTCATGTTGTTTCATGTATTGTTATGCAGCAACTAATAGAAGTACTTTTGAAATAAAAAAGTATTTGGATACAAATATTTGAGAAGCCTCAAACTTCACTAATAATCAGTCTGTGTACTTCCGCGAGTATCCAAGACATTTTTCTTGTGCAGTAACTCTGAAAATTTTACTCTGTTTTTCAGGATATTCACATTATACAGCAAATCTTTGCCACTAGACTTGGCATGTCGTGTCTGGGATGTGTTCTGCCGTGATGGAGAAGAGTTCTTATTCCGTACAGCCCTGGGAATATTAAAACTTTTTGAAGATATTTTGACCAAAATGGACTTCATTCATATAGCCCAGTTTTTAACAAAGTTACCAGAGGACTTGCCTTCAGAAGAATTCTTCACATCTATTGCTGCCATTCAGATGCAAAGTAGAAACAAAAAGTGGGCTCAGGTAAAGAGGCTGTTGATCTTTGATAACAGGTGATTGTACTGTACTCATGAAAATGGGGTTTGGCAACATCTGGAAGAATGTTTTAGCAGAGCTAGTGTTTGATTTTACAGGTAGGTAGGACTATGTAGCTCACTTCGTGCTTTTCGTATACATTCAGGTGAGTGGATTCCCTGAGTTTTTTCTCCTCTGGGAAGGGAGAGCTCAGTCAACATTCAAAATTGAAATGTTGGGTGGAGTCGTTGAAGTAAAGTATCATATGACTTTTTTAACTTATTAATTACAAAGGCTGCTAGCAGCATTACAACTTGATATTTAAAAGCAGAAATTCACTCTTTGGGAGAAGATGACAATTTGTCAGGACGCAACATCATACAGTCATTATCTTAATATCCTTGGGTTTGCCTAATATCCTGGTTTGCCTAATTTTGGGCTGTAAAGAAGTGACTACATCTCTGACTTCTTCACTGGAATTTAGGACTGAAGCTTTTACTTCAAAAATTGTAGTCTCATCACTGTAATTTCAACTAAATTCCAGCTTAAAGAAAAAAGGTGGACCATCTGAATGTGGAAATTGTTAAGTGGCTGTAACAGCCATCATGCTGGAGAGTTAGGTCAAGTGTACTCCATAGCATTTGGAGTGTAAACTCTTATTTTTTTTTCCTTCAAAGCAGTAATACAGCCTGCTTCATGAAACATGCTGTAATAGAGCTCTGTCCAGTTTATGCATTCTTTTTTGCAGCGAAACTGAAAGGTGTTGTTAAACATAGTGGTTATGGGAGTTTATGGTTCTTTCCTGGAGTAATAGTCTGCCTGTAGATGGGGGGACTGCCAGCTTTCTATTTGAGATGAAAATTTCTAACCTTCACAGTGGGATTAGATTGTAGCCTTCTGAGCCTTGTCTTGTGTATAAGGCACAACCTGTGCTGCCCAGCTAAGAGCAGCACGCTGCCAGCGTTTCCTCCTTGCCACGGCTTTCCTCACAGCTTATTTTGCATTTACCCTCTGGTCTTGGTCAGAAGTTGCTAGTACAGATCCAGCTTTGTTTCTATCCTTAACATTTTTCAGCCAGCAATGTCTCTACAAGTAACCTCCCAGTCTTGTTCCTTGTTCAGATGGTTCACTTTTTTTGAACATGTCTTGTGTGGATGAGGATCACGTACCAAATCAATTCTCAGCCTACTGCTGCTTCCTTTGCAGAGAAGGGGAGATAGCGGTCCTATTCTGCCAAGTAACCCAAGTAATAGGCTTGCTTAGCCAGTGGTTTTCAGTCTTTGACACCTGTGAAGGTTTAGTGGTGATTATCACAACAGGAGGAAGACTTCAAAGTAACCTAGCCCAAGCAGTCTTCCTCAGTCTCTTCATCAGCTTCATTCTGACTGTGCGGGAATTTCCGATTGTTTTCACTTGTGACAAACTGAAGAAAAAATGCTGCTGAACTGTGGTGCAGATAGATCTCAAAACACAGTTAGCATGCCATAGGATTGGTATTGGCTGACCTCTTACCTATGTAGACTTCTGCACCAACTGGCTTTCTTCACCAGGTAGTTCCATTGCTGAGTAAGTTTCCATCAGGAAAGCCTCTTCACTCTCTAGCCTGCCATCCTTTTGCAAGCCAGAAGTGGGTAGGGGCTACGAGTTTGCTCACATCATGTACTTACTGGGACTCCTCAGTCGCTGAGGTACCACTGTTGGAACCAACCTAGAAACATTAACAAGACAAAGAGTGTATGGGATTATGTTTTCTATTACTAAGATGCTACCTGTGATGACCTCTTATCTCTCTTCAGGTTTTTGAAGTTCACCAGGATGAGTTTGGACTCAGAAACCTGAACTTTGCAGTTCTAGGACAGACAGGCTTCTGGTAGTGTGTGACTTGGTTGCACAGGTGGACTCAGAGCAGTGCTGGGGCTGTGGCAGCATGCACCCACACAATATGCTTGAGAAGTCTGGCTGCAGTTAGGATGTTCCATAGCTGAATAATTACTTCTGACTATTGTTGTAGGAGTCAGATGCTTTGCTATAGTATCCATGTGTTTTCTGTAGGGAAATACCTTTTCAAAGTAGGAAAATGAATGTCCATTGTGATGGATGCATTACCTTTAAGATAAACTATAGGTGGACTGGCTCACTAGGGGMACTAGTTCCCAGAGGATGCAGCGTGCTTTTGAGGTTAGAAAAGTGGGCTTTGTGTTCCCATCTCTAGCATCATCTCGTTTGGTTACAGTAACTGTACTGCATAAGCAAGCAGCAGAGCTTGAGGTACTACTTCTTTGTAGGAGTGTATTTGGTCAAATTCAGCTACACATCTCAACAGTAGGTGTATTTGGCACTCAGAAAAACACCCGCTTACTGAACCTTTCATCTTGCTGTACCATGGTAATTATGGTCCTGGTATCCTGTGGGTCACATTCAGGCGTGATGATATATGTAGGACCTCATCTAAAATGTTACGGGCTGCTTATGAATCCTTATCCCACAGTCCTGGTTCCCTCATCAGACGAGTTGCTTTATGTTTTCCATCTCACTCCATTTTCCTTTGGTCACCTGTGACCAGGAAACTAAAGACTGAAAGGAGTCCTGGTAAATCGCAGACATGGCACTTCTGATAACAAGGACTCTGGTTATCAATAGGAAACCTGCAAGCTCTGTTTTTCTTTTGGAATTACCTACAAAGAACTCCAGGACCTTGTGCCAATACAGCTTAGCCTGAAATGTGACTGGCTGTTGATACACCCACTGCTTTGCCATCGACAGGAGAGAAATAGAGATGGTAGAACAGACTAGACTGTTGGGTTAGCATTTCTGTAATCTCTATGCTTCAAATCTTAGCTCCATAAAGTTTTCCAAATAACTAAAGAATCTAAGCTCTGTTAGTTGGCTTAATATCTGTGTTTTTCTGCTTTTCTGGATCATTATTTTGGTGTCATTCTCTGGTTCCTTAAAAAGGTTAACTTTTTTCCATCAAGGACATTGCTGCTATGGCACTTGAAACTCTGATAACGCCATTTGATTGAGGAGCTGTTGATTTACCCTGAATCTCTGTGAAGAGGACCTCACTGAAATCTCTCTCCAATTCTAGAAATTGCTGAACAGCCAGCCAGCTGTGGCTCTGTTCAGACACATGTTGAACTCTCTTGTTGTGACAGCTATGGATGCTTTTGCATTGAAGCATAGGCAGTGTTGTGATTGCCCTATGAGTGATTTAGACCCACCTCTTGTTAATTCTGATGGTGCAGAGGTTTGTTTGAAGTTGGTCAGAGAGAGAAAAGAAGGCTGCTTACTCGTAACTGCAATTCTTTGAGATTAAATGTCCCTCTGCATTCAATTCTAGGGTGATTCTTGGGGATGCTGCTGGTCGTCTTCAGCAGAGACTAACTATAGGGCAGGGAGTGCATTAAGCAGCATGAGAAACTGGCTATCATTGTGCCCTCTACACAAGGGCTAACAAAACAAAATTGTGCATCAGATAATAGGAAATAAAAATTTTCAATGTGGATGCAAATGCAGACTTTTTGCTTCAGAAAAAGATGTAAGCAGATCTGGAGGCAGTGACGTGCTCTAGACAAGCACCAGTCAGYGTTATGGCAATTCTGTCCTGAACTCTTAGATAATGTCATATTGCTCAGGCTGCTCACTTGCTGTGTTTTTAGACAGTCCATTTATCTTGAGAATTATAACTTCCCCTCAGACAGCATCCTTTAGTAGTGCTAGACTTGTGTTACCTGGATAAGAATCTCATCTCCAGGCTTCAAAAGTGTGTGTTCGGGGGAGATTGAGTTTAAACCTTTGTTAAATCCATTTGTATCTACCATGCCACAAGAACTTACGGGAGAGGTCTCCATCAGTGGAGCGGTTCTCTGAATTTGATTACATTTAATAGTTAAAATAGTATTGCTCAGAGATAATTAAATTGGAAACTCTTCAGACAGTGATTTATTGAGTCACTTTTAAATCTAATCCTTTTTTCTCTCTCATTCCTTGAAATGTCTAGATACTGGCTGCTCTGCAGAAAGATAACCGGGAAATGGAAAAAGGAAGTCCTTCACTCAAACGTTAAAACTATGATTGCCTCCAGTGACTCACGGGAAAAGAGCTAAAGTGGCAAAAGTATTGAGTACTGTTTGACGTGTATGAGCCCGCAAATCAAAGTGTTATTTCAGAGTTTTGTTTAGTAGTAGGATAGCCTTAAAGGGGAGAGAGGAAAAAAGAGAAGGGGCGGGGGGGGGAAGGAAGGAAGGCAGGAAGGCAATCGGGGGATAAAACCCTTATAAGTGAAACCTAGGCTTAGCCTTAAACTTTTAGTGGAATGAGCATTTGCTGTGGACAGCGTTACACATTCTGTGTTTCTGATGAGGGCAGTGAAACTAAACAATATTAAGGGGTTTTTTTAAGGTTTTTTTTTTCTTTGATGTTTTAAAAGACTGGGCATTCAGCAGTGTCGGTTGCTTTGAAAGCTATTCCCCACTTTCATTCTTAGGCAGGATATATTTCCCATACCCATAACAGTAGCTGGATCTGGATTTTAAATAATCGGTGCTGGAATTTATAGTTAAATGATGTAAGGACCATTTCTTTAGAAATGCTTCTTGTTTTGTAGGCTGTGGGTCCCATTTACCAAAGAAATCACGTAGACATAGAACTACATTCCATTCTTTAATAAGAAAAAGATAAGTAGAAAGTAAACTTGGAAGAGAAGTCACACTAGCAGTGCAAACCCAATTATTCTTCAAGATGCCTTGGAAATCTATGTTTCCAATCTGGATGCATATGGAAGAAGTTCCATTAATCAGACTAGATTCCAAGCTCACTGTGGGGTTTCTAATACTAAGCTGGCATAATTTCCCAATTGTACTCTCTTTCCTCTGTTTAAACAAAGGGTCACATACTACTAAATGTATGTTTCCATGTCTCCCTCTTCTGGGGCAGTGCCATTTTGGGGTGTTTTTGCCTACCAGCTACTTATTCCTGTGCCCCCTCTCCAGTCGTGCTGATAAAACTGTGGGCTGAGCAGATAAATTGAGAAATTGTTAAAAGCAATTTTATAGTTACTTTAAACCCAGCTCTGCTCACTGGCAAAACTGAGGAGGAAGGGTGTAGGGGAGAAGTCACGTAAGCCAACATTGCTGCTGAAAAGAAAAGGTTCTGTGGCATCTCCTGAAGCTGCTGCTGCTGCAGTGGGAAAGCATTATGTGGAGCTGGTCTGTATGTAGTGACAAGTGAAAGAAGTTGGGGAATGTGCCAGACAAATACTATCAGGATAAGTACAAGCTGTCATTTCCCAGTGTTTTATCCAGCCTCTAATACATGGGAGCAAGTTRCAGAGACGGCAAACTGTGGTTGCATAATTCTGTTATACAGCTTAGATCCCTTCTGCATTCAGATGAATGTTGATCTGTAAATCATGAGTGCCTCTGATTTACAAGAATGTTTATTGCATAGTGTATAGTGTAAAATCTATTTTATAAATAATGATGATCATTGAAAAGGGAAACTAACTGAAGCAATATTTGTTAACTGTAAACAGGCGTTACTAAATCCTCCAGCTATATGGTCAGCGGTTTCCCAATGCTCTTCCRTCTGTTTTATGCTGATTATTTTGGCATTGTCTGAATAAAAAAAATGAGAATAATAGTTGCACACTGCTCAACTCAACATATAATGTAAAGGACTGTGGGGCATAATCAAAACACTGTCCTTTAGTACAAACATTGTTTCTGCAAGGGATAGTTTGATTGTAATGTTAAAAAGAGCAAGAGCAAGATTCCCTGGTAAGTGAGGACTCATAATCGCTTTGGAAGATGTGTGATGCAAATGCAGCTTGCAAGTCTGATACCTCATTGGCCTCTTTTCCTGTCCACTTTGTGTACCTGGTGTAATGGATGTGGTTTTTTTTGTTTGGCCATCTTAATTCCTCCATAAGACTTCTTCTAGGTCATCACTTACTGAAAATAGACATCAAGATGTTGATATGAAACACGTATTAATTCTCCCATAATTTGTATAGCTTTGGTCCTTCAGTGACCGGTACTTGTATGCTACATTGCTTTGAAGTGCAATAGAAAGCTGGAAGGTCAGTAAGTGTTTTTTAATATTACTTTTTCTGTTACTACAACAAATACGCCTTTCCATGAAGGATATGAGAGGCCTACCATCTGAAACATTTGCACTATGCTTTTAAACGGTTTATTAAACACAGAGACAACTTCTTCCTCAGTATACATTTTTAGGTGGTACTGTAACTGGCTTTGTGATTTAAGTCTTCATTGCAACTAGATTTGTATTTCCTTTTAAGCCAAGTCTACAAGTGTGGCTCATTTGTCTGGTTAAAATGCATTCTTTAGCCACCAGGTATCTTTGCAGCCATTGGCAGCCTGTTCTCCTTTTTCTCTTCTTAATAAGATGTTGAATGTAACAGTGAAAATGGTCATAGTTGTGGGAAAAAGGCCTGCTGCGACACATGTGCACTGTTTGTTACTTGCAAATGTAATTATTTTGTTCTGTGATTTGATCTTTCTGTTCTTAGAGGATGTATATATTTTCTTAAATGATTTCTTTGTGTATATAAGGTATGTTCTTTAATGAAGAAAAGCAATGCAATAAGGAGCTTTGCACAGTTTGTTTTCAAAGAAAATACATTTTTTAAAAAATCACCTGCCTAAAGATGCAATTGTTTCAACTTCTCAGTAACTTGATTTGAAGGCAACGCTTGAATTTTGATAAAAATAGAGGTGAGTAGCAAGGGCATAGAATTACTTGCCACTGAGCTGCTTAAGTTTCTTGCAGCATACCAAATCTCTTAATTAGCTATTAAGGAAGATTTCTGTAATAAATTCAGGGATTGCATAAAAAATTTTGACAATTTTATTGTTCAGGTGCTTGAGAGTATCTGTAACATGATGCATGAGATTTTTCTTTCATTGAGCAAGTGTCCCTATCGAGCAAACTTTCTTTTCTTCATGGGTTTAAGGAAAAATAAAAGTGCTGCAATACGTCAGAAGTCTGCAACTACCGCTGTACATGCAGCAGATTAGAGAAACCAGAAAACTTCAACCAGGTTTGGAATTCTGTACGACCTGCACTTTATAATAAAGCCGTTTCGCAACTTCAATCAGCAATCAATCATTAACGTTATTTCATTTAGTGAAGAATTTAATTTGAAAAAAAGGTACCTTGTAACAGCTTATTTTTGAATGTTTTGAAAACTAGGATGACATGTAGAGAACTGTTGATACATCCCTTGTGCATCATGTTTAAATTGGTTTTATGTAGTTACCAAGTTTGTTTTGTTTAGATACATGTATCAAACTGGAACTTTTTTCAACTGTAAATATATGGTTTTGTTAAATAAAGTCATGTAAAGTTATCTTAATCACCTATTGTCAGTGTAATTCAGAAATTAAAAATTCAAGTACCCGTCTGTTTCTTCACAGGCTTCTTTAGCAGTTATTGTCTGTCCAAAATCAGGACTTTTGGACCTTAAGTATTGCAGGTGGAGGATTTTTTGGTGATGCTTTCCAAGTTCTCATGTTAAAATACCTGTTATATTACATGTGACATTTAGAAGATTCGATACTTACGGTGCCCATAGTTTAATCCATTTCATATGCCTTTCTCTGGACTAGGTCTGAGATCTGATTAAATTTATTACAAAAACCGGATGTAAATACATCTTTGTGAGATGCGCAGAACTCAGAAATGCTTGAATACCTTATCCTTTCTTTGTTCTAAAAGAAGAAGTCTTGGTTTATTGCAAGTTTCATAATCACAAGGCATTTTTGTGCTCAACTTAAGGCAGCATTCTTTTTATTCTTACATAGCCATAACTCCAGAGATTAAAGTGGAGAAGCTTCCTGTTGCTTACTTAACTGAAAAGAGGTTAAAGCACCAAATAAAAGATAGGTAAAAGCAGGGGAGAGAAGACAGTACCTGTGCAACAAGACTTCATGGGGAACGCAGTCAGAGACTTGGCTGCCACGATTCTAGTTTCTCCAGTAAACACGTCTCTCGCTTCCTTGTACTGAAGTATCTTACTGTTTGATTTGCTGGATTAGAACACAAAATCAGAATTGCTTTATGTAAGCCTGTACCAATTTGATACTGATAGAGCTTTATATTGTATATATTACAGGAGTTGCACAAAGTTGTTCAAAACTAGATTTACTTTTCCTTACCTGTTTTCCCAGTACTAATTCCAATCTGTTTGAAGAGAAGTGAAATACTTTCCTGCATGCCAGCACATGAGATGGAATTTGTAGGAGGAAAATGGAGGAATCTTTGATCTTCATCCTCAGGGTGCTTTGGAAGGCTGGGGTAGCAGTGGGTTGTCTCAACAACTCGGTGCTAAGAAAAAAAGCCCTGGAAACAGTATGTGAAGTTTAAGTTGTTTCAGTAGAAATATTCAGTACAGGGAATATACTATCGACCTCATTTGCACCCTAATTTCTTGCCTTCTCCAGATACCAAACATGAAGCAATGAAAAGCATCCAAGATTGACTTTCCCTGCTTCTCCTTTTATCTGTCTACATTTGTTGCTTAATACTGTTTAAGAAGTTAAAGGAAGGTTTATGTGTCATAAGCCAAAAGCAACAAGAATCGCAAGAAGTCAAAACAGGGAAGAGTAGCACTTGACTTGTGCCATAGCTACTCTTTCAGCAGGAGAAGAGCTCACTTTTGGTAACAAGGCTTAAGATTAAAGGTACTGATTTTGGTGTCTTTTTTTCATTCTGAGTGGTTGGCAGTTATACTTGTCTCCTTTTATTGTCCAGCAACAACAGACAGGTAGATCTACCGGTATTTTGTGAAAAGTTTTTGAATGTTAGTTGTGTAATGTCTCCTCATGAATAGAGTGTGTGAGCTACCGAAGATAGAGTACTTCAATTGTTTGCAGAACAAGAGCCTGCACTGTTCCACTGTGTTTATGCAATAATTCTGTAGAACTGTAAGGACCTTAGAAGAATATAACCAAATTGCTACTGCATGATTGCAGTAAGAGTAAGTAATTATTGATCTCTCATTTCACTATGACAAAAGAACAAGACTTAAACCTTCCATAGTGTAATAACCATTTTCATTATGTTTTGTCTTTTAAATATCCAGGCAATTCAGAAAGCCTAGTTCAGAGATGATTTAAAAGAGAAGGGTGTAAGCCATTCCTAGAAATGTCTTTATGTAAGTTTATCTACTTTTTATCCCCATATAAGTGCATTCAGTGACTTGTGTACTTTGTTTAAATGCATATGCAACTTATTTTGGAACTAGAACCAGCAGCTCAAATACAGCTCAGCAATACTGGTCCCACAGGGTGTGATTCCAACCTGTGGTGGAAAACCAAAAGGCTCCATTCCTACTCTTTCCCACTGGGATATGCCTCCTCTCCTGCAAAATTCACAGCCTTTGAACACTTAAGTCTGGGCCTTTAATACCCACCTCTGGCTACCAAAAATGGGACCAAAGATTGCTGGTCTGTCTAAGCAAAGTAGTGGTACCACACATAGAAATTAACAACTCACTAGGTAGGACTGAGTCAATCATTGGGCACATCAGCTAGTGATGGCCTATGAGGAGCCTACCAAAGTTGCAGTTGCTTCAGTAATGAGAACACGCATGTCAGAGCACCAACATTTTACTGGCCTAAGATGCTTCTGTATTCTTGACATCTATCCCATGCCTTAAATAAAAAAAATGCTACAGTAGCAGCAGCAAGAGCTGTGGGATATAGATCAGTCTCATAGCCACTGTTTGTCATGGGGGAATTGGAGTTTAAAGAACATTATTTTGAAAGGGGAAGCTGCTTCCTGTAACTGAAGTTCTGTGAGCTGTACAGTCATAAATGTGTAAATGTTTGTCGCGCTCTCCCCTCTTTTCTTCAGTCTTTTCTTTCTAGAATTCTGATGCACTGTAGTTGAGCAGTGCGGAGGGGGCTGAAACGGTGATGGGCTTACACTCCTCTCTACCTCTTCACACACCATGAATAAGGACAAGGCTGAGGACCCCCTAAAATTGTAAAAGCTGAAAGACCAAAAAAACTAAAAACTCTAGTTTTGAGTGATAAGATTTAGGTATATATTTATACTATGAAAATAGTTCTTAAAGTAATAAACCTTTCTTCTTGGCAAACTAAGGCAAACTTGGCAGCCGAGTATATTTACAGAATGAGCAAGTGATTTAGTGCTTCTGTAGTATATTGGCTGTGTGCAAGTCATGTCAGGTGTTGACGATAAGCTTCTCTCCAGTTCTCAGCCACATCTGTGAAAATTACCCCTTACGATGTGCCTGGAAGGCAGGTACATTTATTGTACAGGTGAAGTCAATACTGAATTATAAAATCCACACAGGGGGTGGCAGGATCAGGATTTGAGTTAGAGTATGGCAAGTGCTCTGCTTGAATAGTATTGCCGTGGCCTTACAGGACTGAATGCTAAGATGGTTTTCTGGCAGCATAGGCTTTTGACTGGGGCTTTTTTTGTTTAAGATAGGCACATGTATATGGTTTCATTACTGAGTAACTACTTGTGTAGTAACTACTGTAATCTCTTCATTGAATGCATAATACTGACACGTCACTTAGAAAAGGCTTTTTCAGGAGTATGTGTGTAATGTATTCTCCAGGACTTACAAAAAAAAAAAAAAGCATGTTAAAAATTACAGTTACGGAAAACTCCTTTGTTTATTTCTTTTCCATGCCTTGTTTTCTTTAGTCATCCTCAGCAAGGAAAGAGGAATTGGCTTCCTTGATTTTTTTCTGAATTCCCCTACAAGTAAGGATCAGACCAGCATGGTGACGTTTCAGTGTTTCCAGTCGCTGACTTAGCAGCTCTGCAGTATCCACCTTTTCCTCAAAGTCCCGAAGCAACATCTCATTTCCAAGCAACCCACATTTCTGCTGCAATTTCAAATTGTTTCTCCGCAGCCTGTCTCTGGCCTGTTTGGTTTTGGTCAGAATGTCTCTCTTCTGTGACAAGACGGTCTCAATGTCCATCAGTTCAGCCTTTCGGCCTTGATTTTCAGCTTCCACAAACTGTAGTTTTTCCCTGCACTGGCTGAGAATATGTACTGCGTTCGACACCTTCTTTTTGAGCTTCAGGATTTCATCACTGAGGTCGTCAATCTTTTCGCTGTGTTTCCGATTCTCTTTCTTCATGTGCTCAAGGTCCATAAAATGTTGACCCTCTACCAGTTCTCCCTGAGCTTTCAAGATGGTTTCAAGGTTTTGGATTTCATGCTTCAGCTTGATGTTTTCCACACGGGCCTAGAGGAGTAGAAATAAAAGAAGAATTACTCTATTTCTTTAATCCTTGCCTTGCCAGGGAAGAAGTACTTCCGTTTAACATACGACAATAATAAAGCTTCAAGGGGAGAAAAGCATCGTACATCTTCTGTTCTTGAATACTAAGGGGTAGATGCTGGGGGAAGAAAGAACACTATCTGTAAGAGGAGGAAAACGCCTTCTCAGAACCCTTTCTGACAAGAGAAGATATGATAGTAGAGAGACAAGACCGCAGCCATAGCTCGAACAGGGCCTGAGCCTCACCTCGCGCACTTGTCGTTCCTTGTCCTGTTCCCTGGCCTGGATGCGGTCCACCGCCGCCGCCGCCTCCCTGCCGCCCGGCCGCCGGCACAGGCTGAAGACGGC
The DNA here is from genome assembly GCA_035582835.1 of Phoebastria nigripes. Taxonomy (NCBI): domain Eukaryota; kingdom Metazoa; phylum Chordata; class Aves; order Procellariiformes; family Diomedeidae; genus Phoebastria; species Phoebastria nigripes. The sequence continues at coordinate 1,196,221 of JAYKAV010000023.1, forward strand.
CACCGCCTTCTTGCGGGCCTGGAAGGCGGCCCACTCGGCCTGAGCCCGGGCCTGCCGCTCCTCGCCGCCCCGCCGCCGGGCCGCCTCCCGCTCCCGGCAGGCAGCGGCCGCCCGCTCCCGCTGCTCCCGCAGCTCCCGCAGCCGCAGGAGGCGC
>JAYKAV010000023.1:1196646-1207399 GCA_035582835.1 Phoebastria nigripes
CAGCCCGCGCGGCGGGGGGCGCCTCGCCCGCGGCACCGTCCCCGCCGCTCGCCTCCTCCTCCCCGGCACCGTCGGCTGCTGGCGCGGCCACCGAGGGCCCCGGCGGTCCCGCCGCGACCTCCGGCTCTGACGGCTCCTCGGGCCCCGACGGCTCCACCTCCTCCAGCCCCAGCTTCTCTGGCTCGCAGGGCTCCGGCTCCCCCGGCGGCTCCTCAGGCCTCGGCCCCGCCGGGACCTCCGGCTCCCCCGGCGGCTCCTCAGGCCTCGGCGGCTCCTCAGGCCTCGGCCCCGCCGGGACCTCCGGCCTCGGTTCCGCGGGCTCCTCGGGCCCGTCTAGCACCTCGGGCCCCGGCGACTCCCCTGGGGCCCCCGGGCTCAGCTCCCCGCGCCCCGCCGGCCCCTCGGGGCGCTCCAGCTCCGGCCCTCCCGCCGCCGCCTCCATGGCCGGGCTGCTCCCCGCTTCCCCCGTTGCCCGGGCAACGGGACTCGGCTCCGCCTGGCGACCCGGCCCCGCCCCTCTCCCCGTGGCGCCGGCTCGGCCGCGCCCCCTCGCCTCGGACTACCACTCAGCGACGGGGTCGCTCGGAGTCGCCTCTCCGGTTGGTCACGACAGAGGAAGACGGATCCCGGTCGGCCAATCCTAGTCGTTCATTCGTTTTAATACCCCCCGCGCCCAGGCGCGTTGGTCCCATTGGCCTGGGGTCCGAGAGGAGGGCCAAGCCCTCCGCGCCCATTGGCAGTCCGTCGCGGGGCTCCGCCCGCCGGGCGCGCTGCCATTGGCAATGCCGGTGCGGGGGCGTGTCGGCGCGTGCGCGCGGCCTGTCGGCGGGCGGGGTAAGATGGCGGAACTGGGGAAGAAGTACTGCGTGTACTGCCTGGCCGAGGTGAGCTCCCTGCGCTTCCGCTGCACCGAGTGCGCCGACATCGAGCTCTGCCCCGACTGCTTCTCGGCGGGCGCCGAGATCGGCCCGCACCGCCGATGGCACGGCTACCAGCTCGTCGACGGCGGCCGCTTCACCCTCTGGGGCGCCGAGGCCGAGGGCGGCTGGAGCAGCCGGGAGGAGCAGCTGCTGCTAGACGCCATCGAGCAGTTCGGCTTCGGCAACTGGGTAAGGGCCGCGGGCCGCGGGGCGGGCTGCCGGCGGCGGGGACCGCGTCCCGCCTGACAGCGCGGGAGCAGCCCCCAGCGGGGCAGCGCCGCCCCTCAGGCCGCGGGCGGGCCTGCCCTCCGGCGGCGGGCGCTCCCCCGCGCCCAGGGCACGCCGTCCCCGCTCGGGGTGGCGGCCGCGGGTGCGTGGGGCGACGGGCTGCCGCTGACCGGCCTGAGGGAAGCCACCGGCCGGGGCTGCGGGGAGCCCGCAGGCCTGGCAGCGCTGGGGGCCGTGCGCCGTCCTGGCGGGAGACCCCGGTGTCATGTCCTGCTCCGCAGACCCTCCAGCGCGCTGTGGAGACGGCAGCCTCGCTGGCTGGCAGGCGCAGGCGGCTCCGTGCCGGGATGGTGGCCTCTCGGCCTTCCGTGGGCTACCTGTGTGAGAACTGCTGGTCAAAGGAGCACTTCGGGCTTCTCGGACCTGTCGCTACTTTAAGTTCCAACATGTGCCTTCCCCCCGGGCTGTTTGTGTTACAGATCTTACACCCTTCTTAGGAGTGTAAGACACCCTCATCTTCTTAGTGTTCGGTCTTTTCCTTYAGTATGTCACAGCTGTAAACCTGCTGCTTGCCTTCTGTGTCAGTATAGAGTCAGCCTCGTTTTTATAAAACAGCAGTAAAAAGCATCATCATTTGATTCATTAATTGTTACTTGATTATGTTTTGTTTCATTAAACGTAAAGACTTTTTCAAAATCTTAAAATTTATCATCGTTGTAGCTTGTCTTAGTTCTTAAATAACTAGAAAAGAGTAAATATTATCTTTCTTACTGTAAATACTATCTATCTTTATTTCTGTGTTGCTCTAAAAGTACTTCAGCAATGCAATATAAATGAGCAAAATGCAAATGACGTAGTGATCTCAGTGCTGGCTTGGGACTTAGAAAGCTTCCTGGTGACGGTAAACTGACTTCTTGAGAGAGCTAYGGATGCTCAGGAATCACCATGTGGATCCAGTGTCTCAATGGTGTTCCTGTACCTGGAGGATCTGATGCAGCTTGCCTTAGTGATGTTTCTGGTGCTGTTTTCATGGCTTACACGTCCCTGTGCACTTGTAAATACTTATCTGGACCTAAAAATGCAGATCTGATGGAAACGTGGCTAATTTCAGCATTGCTAGAAAAGTTTAGGTATTGCAAGTTGGCTTTTGAGGAGCAGGGAGGAAGTAGTCATGCTCTTACCTGAGTGCACGTTATGCTGGAGATGTAATAGGAATCATTTTATCACTCCTCCGTATTTTCCATTTAGGAGGACATGGCTGCTCACGTGGGAGCATCCCGAACGCCTCAGGAGGTGATGGAACATTATGTGAGCATGTATATCCACGGGAACCTGGGAAAAGCCTGCATCCCTGACACTATTCCGAACAGAGTAACGGATCACACATGTCCCAGCGGCGGACCGCTTTCTCCTAGCTTGACCACGCCGCTCCCACCGTTGGATATATCAGTGGCTGAGCAGCAGCAGTTGGGATACATGCCGCTTCGGGATGACTACGAGATCGAATATGATCAAGACGCAGAGACTCTGATCAGTGGCCTTTCGGTGAACTATGACGATGATGATGTGGAAATAGAGTTAAAAAGAGCTCACGTAGACATGTACGTAAGGAAACTCAAGGAGAGGCAACGGCGGAAGAACATTGCACGAGACTATAACTTGGTACCAGCCTTTCTGGGGAAGGATAAAAAGGACAAGGAGAAAGCTCCCAAGCGAAAGATCACAAAAGAAGAGAAGGAGTTGAGGCTGAAACTGAGGCCTCTGTACCAGTTCATGTCTTGTAAGGAGTTTGAAGACTTCTTTGAGAACATGCACAAGGAGAGGATACTTCGAGCAAAGATTCGGGAGCTGCAGCGGTATCGTCGAAATGGAATCACCAAAATGGAAGAGTCGGCAGAATACGAGGCAGCCAGGCATAAACGGGAAAAGAGGAAGGAGAACAAAAACATAGCTAGTTCCAAGAGAGGGAAGGAAGATGGTAAAGAAGGTGAATTTGCTGCCATTGAAAACCTGCCTGGCTTTGAACTCTTATCGGACAGGGAAAAAGTGCTCTGCAGCTCTCTAAATTTGAGTCCTGCACGTTATGTGACTGTAAAAACTATAATCATTAAAGACCATCTCCAAAAAAGACAAGGAATTCCTTCAAAGAGTCGCCTTCCCAGTTACTTAGATAAGGTACTGAAGAAAAGGATTTTAAACTTTCTAACAGAAAGTGGTTGGATATCCAGGGATGCTTCATGAAACTCAGCTGATCTGAAAAAACACAGCAGAGGCCCATTATAGCCTCAAGGACTCCATTATTTTTTCCTTCCCTCCCCAAAGATACAGAAATTATGTCACTCAAAAACAACAACAAAAAAAGCAAATACATAAACCCCCACAGTATTCCTGATCCATGGTTCAAATAGACTTTTGCTTTGGATCATGGAAAATAGTTAATTGTGAAACTTCTACATTGGATTTCACTGCTTTTGGTACATTATTAGAACAGATTTCTTTCATGTGAACTTACTGAAGTCCAGTAGTCCCAGAGTAGTTACTTTACTCCTTACTATTGGACAAATGAGTATCATTGTAATCCTTGCTTTTCTTTGAAGGTGGGAGATAGTTTCATTTGCTGGAAACTTTCTTCTCCCTTTGTTTTGTTTTTTGGCGTAATGCTGGCAGCAAAGTGAAGCTTACAAAAGTCCTGAGCTCTGGAGCACAGTGAGTTGGGATTTTTGTGACCATTGCTAAGCTTTCAGAACATTTTCCTTAGTAACTACAGCCAAGGTGCTGGGACAGCGGGGTGAGAGTTTCTGTCGAGAATACAGCAGGGCTGAGCCATGGCAGGGAGTGGAAGGAAAGAAATGTGGTAGGTGAGATGCCTTCAGGTACTTGTGCTGTGGAAAGGGTTCTTGAAGAGCTACCTTCATGCCCAGCTGATCCAGCCATGGTTTTGACTTGCGTTTTTGCTGAAACAGACCCCACTGAAGCTTTGATGTTAACTAATTAGTTGCAAAATTGCAGGAGTACACAGCAGCTGTGGTGCTCTGTTCCGGAGGAGGGGTCAGCACTACTGTGAAGTGGCTGATTTGGGCCAGAAATGGGATTTGGGAAAATAGCAGTGAGTTGTCTTGCAGTGGTTTGGAGCCTCAGGCAGCAAAATCACCGTTTCTTCTTGTGGGGGAGCCTACTCCTCCTTCTTTGGTATCTGTAACTTCTGAGCTTGTATGGGCTGAGGAGGTGTAGCTGCCTCCTCCTGAATTTGATTGGGAGGGACAGGGAAAGGGAGTGAGATTCTCAAACAGAGAGTGATCACTGAGATGTTTTTAAAAACAAAAATGAGAAGTGATACAGATTAGGTCAAAACGCACAGCTAATGTGCTCCTGAAGTATGGAGCTGTAAATCAAGCCATTACAGGGTTCTAATTGCACATACCTTGAAACATACCGGACTAAGCATGTTGAAGTTGAAATTACTGACACGGTAGGAGAACTGTGAATGCAGCCCACTGCAGTGAGAACAGTGCACCTTGAGAGGTAACTCATCACAACTCTAACAACTGCAGTCTGAACTAGGTGCTTGCGACAGGCACCAGCTGGCAATGTAACACAGCATGTAACAGAAATGCCAGATCCACAGTACTGTTTTAGTAAGATCTACCGATTAAAGGAAAGATGTTGAAGGAGGACTAGAAAAGGATTTTTATGCTCATTTCATCCTTAAATTCCCATGCTGGTGTTCAACCAAATGAATAAAAGATGGTGGTTGCCACATGGAAGATGGCACAGTGTTACTTGTGCCTAAGCCTCTCTACTGGTCATGTCCAGAGCAGGAAGCTGTGACCGGAGGCCACTTGGGCAGGTCTTCTGGAGTGCAGGTGTGCCAAAACATGGAACTGGACTGGCTTCAGAACAAGTGCAAGCACTGGAAATGCCATCTTGGTTTGATGCTTTGGGCTGTAGTCAGTGAGGATACCACAAAATCTTAAAACAGTATTAATTCTGCAACTTGGCAGAGGTATACTGATCAGAACTGGGTTTTAGTTAATATATCCAGCATTACCAAAATAGTGTTACCAGTGAGTTTAGAATAAAAGGGGTACAATTACAAAGCCAGCATTTCTAAGGAAGAAGAAACCAAAACTCTAGTGCCTTTTTCTTTTGAGCTTGTGATGTTATGTCCCTTCAGAAAAGGTAAGGGCTATGTCCTCTCGGATGTAATACTTTGTTTGGCTTACCTGTAAGTGGCTTGTTGTGGAATACTCGAGACAAAACTGTCTCTCCTTGGCAGCAGTGGAACTAACTGCAATGTGCTGAGTAGCTTTAAGAACCACTTCCACCCTATACGCATGTACAAACAGCGCACAAGTTCACAAGGTATAAACCGTTGGTTATTTTCTCTGTCCTACTCCTGWGGAAAGGAAGCTCAGCCTTTCTTTCTAGTATTCTAGTTATGCAATTTGGTTCTTCCTGCAACTTGTTACCTAACTGCCATAACATACCATTACTGATAGTGTTCTGGAGCCTCAACTCTGCATGTAGCTGGGAGTTTAAAAGAATTGTGTGTGTCTTTTTTTTTTTTTTTTCCCCTCAAATCTGTGATTTTTTATATTTCTACACTGTTTTGGCACATCTAAGTCTAACTGAAGCAATAGTCTAAAGCCCATCTGAACAATAACTTTAAAAAAAAAAAATCTAGGCACCACTGAGTCATTTAAATGTTGAAGTGAATTCTGCATTACACTTTGTAGTTTAATTCCTCAGCCCCTCCCAATGTTTCTTTGGTGCTAGACATAACTTATTGAACATCAAAATGAATGTAAAATAAAGTATTTTTAATGTATGAAATATGGATATCAATATTTATTTTATACTTGCAAGCAAATTCAAGGTGGTAAATGTTTGCTTTAGCAAATACTAGTCCCTTGGAAAGGGCTTCCCTAGAAGCAATGTCTCATTGTCAGCTATGCTTTTAATTTTAAAGGTGACTTGCACTAGAGGATGCTGCTGTTCCATATTTTCACATGGAACTGATTTAGTCTAAGCATTCCTTTGTTATGAGCTGCTGTTTTTTTGTTTGTTTGTTTTTAAGTTGAGATGCAGTTATGTTAATCCAGCAACTTAACTAGAGCTATGCTGCTTCTCTTCTGTGGTGAAGGGGCTGAGAAAACACATGGCAGAGAGCTCTTCAACTTGTATCTTGTGTTGATCTGGAAGTGCTTCCTGTACTGTACAAATAACCTAGCCTTCATGTTGCTAATGAAAAGGTGTTTTATATGCTTAATGCTCTTGACTTCTAATTAAAGATATTACTAATGATAGTATCTGTCCTAACAGCATTGATGTAAGCCTATGAAAAAGTGACACTCCATAAGCTGTTCAAAATCCTGATCATCTGCTACTGATAGAGGCAGCAATAAGTCTGTTTTAATGCTGTATGTTTACTTCAATCAGTCAAGTCCCAGTGATGTTTTACAGTAATACTTGCTCACTAGGTAACAAGGGAGCATTAATCTCCATTCTGTGTGTACTACCCAGTGCAGAAGGCCTTGTTACAGAGTATTCTGGATACAGACCCTCCTGCCCTATGTTCCGTTGCAGTCCCAGCAAGCATCACGAACAGCGTTAGTAGGTTTGCATGAGTCTTTGACCATGAACTGCCTTGTAAATCACACAAACTAAGCACTCTGCCATTATTCTCTTGTGTGGTGGCTGCATCAAATTTCTTTGCAACTGTAACAGACTTCATTAGCCTTTTGGTTTACTATCTCTTCTTGCAAAATGTTTTTGCATGTGCCCCAGTTGCTCTTAAGCGATGACACATTAAATACTGTGAAGGAAGGTACCTGGTGAGCATGTTCAGCTCATCAGCTTCTTCCTTAAAGGGAATGTTGCACTCATTTGAATAGTGTACTGGTGTAGCTGTGCCAGACACACAAATGCCTGTGCTGAAATCATGTAAAACCTAACTGATGTTGTGCACACTCAGCATTTTACTAGGTTTTTGCATTGTATATTGGTAAATAAACTTGTATTGAAGTTTCTTTCCATTATTGATTTAATGGTAACGTAGCTTGCATAATGAGGAAAATGGCTTAAGTCTTTGCAATAACAAATGGAGATGCATTTTAGCTAAATGGTGATGGGTGGAGAAGTGGTCTTTATGAAACAGCTAAACCAGAGGTACTGGCGGTAGCTTTGTTGGCTGCTCTTATGCTTAAATTTCAGAACCACCTCCCTCTGTTCTTTGATTTCTTCAGTGCCTCTTACTGTTGTATGGCAGAGTGCACAGGTGGTTTGAGCTCTCAGTAAAGACTGAAGCTCTCCATGCTGAAAGCCTCTCTGAAAGGGCAGGTCAAGGAAAAGGAACCACTTAAATGAGATAGTTATCAGCTTTAAAGATACTAGTTTGAGTCTTGTGCTGAACATTTAACAGGAACTTGTGTTTGAGAACACCCTGAATGAAGTAATGTAGTCCAAAAAAGACAGTTTGTGTGAGGTGCTAGGAAGCTCATTAACAAAATCTTAATCTGCTAGGGAAGAAGCTGTCCCTTCGTTTTAATGGCCCTACTGGAAAAACTTCTATACCAATGAAATAGTTACTAGATTTAGTTTAGATCCAGAGGGGTTGGGAGGGGGTGGAACAACACATGACAGTTCTTAAAAGGTATATATATCGACCCTGGACCCTTTATGGCATATCAGTTGAGCATGGGTTCCAATCAAAGTGCAACAAAACCGTTTCTTCAATCCTGTGTCACACAGCTACAGCATGCTCCAACYCACGTGGAAGGAAGTTACTTCCAAATTCAACTTAAGTATATGGAATCCCCTTTTTTCCCTGTAGTTTTACACTCAAATCTTTGCATTTTGATCCCTGTACTTCATTAGTTTAAAAAAATTAACACTGTAGTTGTCTTCTCACATGCACCAAAAAGTTATTCTCCCTCCCCTGCCCAGTCAAAGCATTGATTTTCTTTCTTAGATTTGAGAAAGAATGAATGAAACCTTAAACATGACTCCCCAAACAGTAGGATGCACTTAGGTTGTTCCTAGTTAACTGTCTGATTCCCATAAGGCAAACCAGCACTGGGAAAAAAAGTGTTAAAGGACAAGTAATCACTTCTCACCATGAGTAGGTCTAGTGTTCAGTAAACTGTTGGCAAATCTACATCTGAACTAAAAAAAAAAAAAAAAAAAAAAAAAAAAAAAAAAAAAAGCAATACTTGACCTTAAGGTAAGAAGCCTCTTAATCCAAGACAACCAGAAACAAGGGTGAAAAATTCAGAAGTACTTACTGTTTGCCAGGTCCTAATAACATGCATAAGTCTGAAGTTTCTGTCCTATGCGTTAAATATATGGGCTTTGAGGATTTAAGAGGACAGATGCTTTGTCAGTTGTGTAATTTGCCAAGTTCCATCCACTCCTCCTATCCAGGTGACCAGACAAATGTAGGACAAAGCATTCAGTTAATCATGTATTGTATTTTAGCCTGATTCTGCAGGATTGGGAGCAGCAGGTGGAGTTAGTTAGACATGGCAAGAGCTGCATACGGGAAAAGTTCTGTTGCAACTTAAGATCCAAGCTGCGTAAATGCAAGAAATGAAGATGAAACTAAGTTCACATTTTTGTTTGAGCCACTTACATGCAATGTATGTAATTCTAAAAGACAGTACATACCAAACTCTCAGCTACTCGCTTCTTTGGGTATTCTGGCTTTCAGCAGGGTTGTAACTACAGTTTGCATAACAAACTGATTGTAAAGCTCGGAAGTTACAAGACTATCAAAATTGTTTAAACCAATTTATACAATATTAAATTAAAAATCCAGAGATAGGATAAATTCTATTGGTTCTTCAATGCCATACAAGTATTAGATGGTTTTCTCGAGTCAACGTTACTACAGGGCAAAAAGGGTTGAACAATTACAAAAGATGTCTACTGTCCATTGCCTTTTATTTACGGGTCAGAATTCACAAAGGTTTCAATTTCAGTTGTTGAGAGACATTATTTCTGAATAGACAAAAAAGGGCATTTTTCACATCAGTGTGTAGAAGCTGATGGACGCTTGCAGAAAATGGGTTATTTGTACTACTTCACCCACTTCTGCAATGTTAAGATTCTACAAAACAAAAGGAAGTATTTGAACCACTATTTGGATTTTCAATCTACACATAGTGATAAACCTAAGATTGCAAAATTCTTCTGAGCACTTTGTTCCTTTCAATTTAATGCACCTTCGATAGCAATAGTTGTAAAAAATGTTATCTAATTAAAGCATTAGAGGGCTTAATGGTTCTTGTATTTCACACTTAAGAAGAGAGCTTGCAGAACAGTGATGYTGAAGGCCTCTAAGCAGGAGAATTTCATCGGTTGCTCCATTTTCACTAGGAGACCTCAACCAATTCCTTTAAACCTCTCAGGGGGCAGAGGAATGAGGAAAGCATGGTGTAAGAGAARAAAACCATCCAGCTGTTTAATAGTTGTATGGCATTTTAAATTCTCAGATTAAGCAGCTAAGCGTCTTTCACGACACCCACCAAGGCAGGCCGCAGTGTACGCCCATGCAGCTTATAGCCGATCTTGGATACTAATGCAATAGTGCCAGGCTCCTTCCCTTCCATGGGAGCATGGAACAATGCTTCGTGTTCATAGGGATCGAACTTGGCTCCGACAGGATTCAGTCTGAGCAGGCCATGTTTTTTAAACACTTTTTGAATCTGTACTTCTGTCATAACAAGACCTTCATATAAGCTCTTCAAGTGAGGATTTTCATCCTTAATTTCTTCTTTTGGAACACTTTCTGTTGCTTTCTCCAAAATGTCTGCAACTTCTAGTAAGTCCTTACAGAAGCTCTGAATCCCTAAAAAGAAATAAAAGACAAGGGAATGGGATAAGTCCACTGAGGGAAACAAGCGTTAAAAAAACCAAACCAACCCACAACCCCAAAACCTACAGCAATAATCTGTACTCTTTTAGATTTTTAACAAGATACATGGTACTGTAAACATTTGGGGTAAAATGTCCTTCCCAATTTTACTTGATGATACCTCCTCTAGTTCTATGGAAAAAATGTATTTCAACTTAAAAGAGCTAAAGCTATGCTGATGACCTGACATTAACAGTTAAAATTCTAACCAAAGTTACCAAAACCTTCAGATGGCTTAATGTAATTTTCTCATGTCTCTCTCATCCTGAGATTCACTTAAAGTTCAAAGCATTATGTTGCCCTATTCCTACCCTTTAATCTGATGCGCTAAAAATATTTGCAGAAGAAAAACCATGTAGTCAGACTGATGAGGAGGAGTCCAAGAGATGAACAGGGAGTCTTCCTTGAATGAAAAGAACTCACACCTCTCCCTCCYGCTACAAACCACTTTTACAGAGTCGGAAGTAGTGCCTTGTAAAGACCGAGCAATTCCTAAGCTAACAGTAGTCTGTGGCCTGAAGCTGTTCTCTGGCTCACACTAAAAGAATCTGGACTAGTCTCACTTAAGGCAAACTGTCTCTAAAAATCATAAAAAAAACAAAACGATTCAGTAGAATAACACATTTCTATGTAGAGGTAAGCCAATGACAAACTGCACTGCATTTTGGTAGCCCTGGTTTTTTTTTTTTTT
>JAYKAV010000023.1:1207500-1230715 GCA_035582835.1 Phoebastria nigripes
CAAAAAAAACACCAAAAAAACCCCACACACTACGGAAGCACCTTGCAAGATCTATAGGCATCAGCCAGTTCTCAGGAAAGGGTCACTTTAACAACTGCACAACTTTGTAGAGACTCGAGCTCTTTATAGAACAGTAACTAACAGTGTCCAAATAGTTCCAAAAATATGAACAAATGAATCAAGGTTTTAWATTAAAACTAAAACTGTTTAGTTTAGCCCCTGTGAGGGCTGAAGAGTCCCAAACATACATTAACAAGTTGTCTAGTGATCTGGATCAAACCAAATAACCAAACTCTTCAGAAGGTGGTTTGTTTTGGTTTGKTTTTTTTTTGCATAAGTTATCTCTGCAGATATCTGTGACTGCATCTCTGTGAATTTATGCAAGTCTCAGAAATGAGTTTCTCTTCCTTCAACAGAAAAAGCAGTCATATACGAATGATAAAACTTACAATCATGCAGATTATCTGTAATTTAGTTTTCATRAGAAATTTTATTTGAATATTATTTCTGTTGTAGCATCTCTGAGCTCAGACATGACTCAAAGTCCTTCTGCACCAAGTAGCATATTAGTGAAACAATGCTTATAGAAAATCAACTTCAGGATGAAACGTTCAAACACCCATGAAAACGGTACAAGAATACTATGTAACTGAGAAGTGCTTTTTCTTCCAGTACACATTAACTGAAGACGCTGTATTCAGAATTAAACTATACAGCTGTGTACAGTGTGTGGCAAAAAAAGGCCAACTCWTATTTCAAGCCAGAGTGACAGTCAAACACTAAGATGATGTAGCACTCTTCTGCTGTAGTATTTGCATGCAATTTCTGTTCTACAGATTTGTGTTTGAACTGTCAAAAAGCTCAATCAGATGTCAGTAGCCTGGCTCTTGAAGAAAGATTTATTTCTAGCACTCCTCGTAGCCAGTGATTGTACATTCCTACCACTGAAAAGAATCCACCCATCTAAACGTATTACTTCTATTTGAAWGCTATGGCCTTCAACAGAACAGAAAAGTTATTCAAATATAAAAGGCTAAAAAAAGACAACCACCAAAAACCCAAAAAAGAACCAAAACCAAAACAAACACCAAGAACAAAAAAACCCAAACCAGTATTCCATGCTCTTGGTTCAGTTTTTTGCAGTCAGTTCCGAGACCAAAGTGCGTGAAAAAGGCAAACTTCAGGTTGCAAACCTTACTGAAAAATCTACTAGTGCAGTACATATTATAGGAAATCAGATGATACCAAATTTAAAGAAAATTTCAAGTTGTTGACTTCAGCAGTTTAAGTGTTGCCCTTGTCTAGTGAGATGATTACAATTCTGATGCAAAGTGAGGAACCGTTCAAACCGCTCTGCCTCAAATACATTTTTTAACCAAGTAGTCAGAATCACTGGGAAGTACAACTTGTCAAAACTGTGGGCCAGTCAGCTCAATYTTCCAGGTTTTGCATTTCCTGGGTCTTATGAGTATATGCAAAAGGAGCCTCCACTGACCATATAACTTTGCCTCTTCTACCAGTTTCTGGCTTCTTTGCCTCACGTTTTCTGCATCTGCCAAGGCACGCTTGTACTTGTCCTAAAGAAGAAAAACCAGTAACAGAAGAGATTTAATTCCTGGTGGTTGGGTAGTTGACAGTAATTCAAACCAGCATATTCAGTATAAAACAGCATTTTAAACAGTTACATAGCCTAAACCCACTATCTAAAGAGTACTCTGAAGACAACATGCCAATTATCATCACAGCATCCTTCCCACCGAGGCAGACGTTTGCTTCACTTGAGTGCAGACAGAAGTGAGGGAAAGGAAGTAAGATGAGTTTCCAGACTCTCAGTATTTGTCAACAGATTAGCTGGAAGAAATTTTTAACTCTACGGATATGTCAAGTTTTATGAATCAAAGATTTCTGCTTTTTCTAATGTGTGTTCACAGAAAGCCTTCATCAGTCATAAGGTATTTTGACACTGCGGCAAACGAGATTCAACCCAGCCATGACTTTCAAACCATCTCTTCCCTCTCCATCCATACCAGAGTGTCCTCCAGTTTTTTCGAACTTTACAAACTATGAAGTCTAACTCTGTTGTTCAGTTTCAGTTTTGGTCTATTCCTAGCAATATGRCCATCTAGCAGATGATGTACTAAGAATGAAATTCAATAAACGTAGGTACTTCAGGTTCAGTGCTTCACCACCTAACCCAGAACTCCATGTTGGGCTTCTGCTCTGAATATGCTTGACCTTCACATGCTAGTGAAGAATCTCAAAACAGAATAAAAGTAGTCAACGAGTTCACTGAAGAGCCGTGTAAGGTAGCCAATAGCAAATGCTGTCAACAGGGATGTTAAATGATATCTCAGCTTTGTCCTTCAGTGCTTTGGGAAGGGCAACAGAAAGGAAACTCAATCCACTTATGATCCATAGGTGCTGCTTCTATAGAAGGTTCTGGGCTACCTCTCAAAGTCTCAAATGCTCTAGAAAGACATTTTATATAAAGCACTCATCCAGAAAAGCAACACCTTTGTTTAATCCACGCCTCCCACCTCTCAGGGCATCCTTCACCCTCTGATGAAGTCACGCATGAGAGAGAATGCAAGATACATTAGGCCAGACAAAGGGAACGTGATGCTTCAACCTTGTGTTTGAAGGGCTCTCCCAACAGAGGAGGTTTGAAACATCCACTTCCTAAGTACATAATAAGTACACTATTATATAAAAGCTAAGCATCATTAATCCCGACCTTTGAAAAGTCAGCAGCTGTTTTCAGAAAGCCTACTCTTAGCACACACAAATACACACTCAAACCCTTCCATGGGCTTCCAAAAATTATTTCTCCACTGAGCAAAACCTAAGTGAACTGAAGTCAGCGAAACTCAGTAACAAATTTTCAGGCTGGAGAAGGTCCAATTCCATCCAGAAATTGGAAAGAAACTATCCAAAATCTTAATTTTGGACCAGGGATGCATCTCAGGTCTTGCAGTACATCTACTCTTAAGTTTAAAGAAATTATCGAATTGCAGGTTTTTATTCAACAACTGAACAGCAGTCACACAACTGCATCCAGATTATGGACTGAGAACCCTTAATGAATGCTCTTAGGTATGCAGTTTGTAAGGTACGCAACCTGATGACCAAAAGACACTTACAGTAACTTCTTTTAGTTGTTCTTCCAGTTTGGCCTTTTCTTCAGTTAACATTTTTTCAGGAGAGCTGGGTTCAACCTTCTGCTCATTTTGGCTCTGACTCTGGTCCTCTTCCAAGTTCTGGCCAGTATTTTTCTGTTGTGTTGCTACACAAAGCAGTCGTGGAGAAGTCCTAAGGCAAAAACATGTGGACAATATTAATCCATTGCTTACTTTGTAAGATATAGCATTTTCTGGACATACTGGACACTTTATTTGACACATCAATGTCTATAAAATTCTCACATTAAAGCACAAATTAGTACCACAGTTCTATGTCTGTGAAAACTAGGTTTGCAGAACCTTTCATCAGAAGTAACTAAACTTAGCCCATCTGAACTGTTGCAAAAAATAACTTTGCTGCAAGATAACAACTACTGGGCAGCAGCCTGTAAGTGTCCATTATATCCAGTTTATAAAGTCACAGCACTTCTAAGGCGAATATGAGCTCATTTTCAGCACAGTACTCTATCAGGAAGCAAATCCACTTTATGTGATGCAATCACCTGCAACAGTCTCCCAGAAAACACACCAACGAGAACAGCGGTTTGCCACCGATTGCTAGAGAGCAACGGAAAAGCGCCTTCTGTGTTACTGCTGTATCTCATTGCTATATCGCAAACATCACGTCAACAACGGGCCAGTCTCCATGAAGATGATTATTTATCCCTTCCTAACGTTTCTTAGGCTGAACTAGCTGAGCTACCTGAACAAACCGGTTCACGGACGAGGCGGGTGGATCAGTGCCGCAATGACAAAAGGCCTCAGATCCCTGCACGCCACATCAAGACTTCAGGCCTAGAGGCCTTCAGACTCAAGACCGGGCCAGGAGGGCCCCRCAATGCCTGGCCCGGCCACTCTCCTGGGGGAGGGTAAGGGAAGACAGCGAAGGGCGGCGGGAGATGGCGGGCCGGCACCAGCCCGTCCCGGCTATAGGAAGGGGCTCCCCGGCGCAGAGCCGGAGGGACGGTGCTCGGGGGGTGAAGCACGCCAGCGCGGCGGGCCTGGGCCCCGCTCTCCTCCTGGCCCAGCCCGACCCGGCCCGGCCGGGCGATGGCGAGGCGGTGAGTGCGGACCCGGACCGGAGAGCAGACCCGTCCCGACGCGCCCTGTCCAGGCCAGGCGGCGCGACGCGACCCTCACCTCAGGGAGAAGCTCAGCAGCGGGTACCGCGGGCGCAGCGCACCCCGCACGCACTGAGCCACCGCCGCCATAGCGCCTTCCTCCCCACCGACCGCCTCAGCCCGCCCCTCCGGGCCTCCGCGAGACCGCCGCCAATCAGCGAGCGGGCAGGCTCAGAGTGACGCGGCCGAGGACCAATCCGCAAGGCGAATGCACGCCTCAGGCCATACAGGCGAGGTGGGAGGTGGAGCCTGCAGCTCTTCCGGGGCGCTGCGGAGAGCTCCTGTGAAAAGCGCCCTCCTCGCCCCACCTCGTGGCGGAAGGTGACGCGCGGGCGGGCGTGGCCCCGGGCGAGGCGAGGGGGCGGGGAGAGGGGGCGTGGYGGGGGCGGGGACAGGGGCGGGGCGGGGGCGGGGCTCGCGCCGGGAGACCATTTTGTCTTGTGAAGGAGGGCGGAGGGCGGAGTTGTGTTTGCTTGCAGCGTGGGGTCTGGTGGATCCTTGCTGCCATCCGCGGGGTGTTAAAGCATAATGTCGGGAACGAGAGCCGGCGGGAGTTAGCAGGGCACTGGCTAAGGTCAGGTGTCGGTATTTTCCTGTCAAAACTGGTCAACACAAGCTGGAGGCAGTTTGGTGGCTGCAGGAGGTCCAGTCTAATGATCCGCATCTTTCCTGTGCGAGTTGTGACTGAAGAAGTTTGAAGATTGCAGCTCATTTTTTTTTAACTGCTGAATAATCCTGTTATCAGTAATACGTGGTAGCATCTGTCAATAGTTTGTTGTTATTCTGTCAAAAGAGAAAAAAAAATCAAGGTCATGCATCTATCGTACAGTCCCAAAGCAAGTGCTAGATTATTCACAGATGCCTGAACACCAGCTGTTAACCTGATTTTTGCATGCATTTGTGCACTTTCCAAACAAAATCTGAAGGATAGAGAAGATGCAGATTCCATAATGCAAATTCAGTAAATGTTCTATTCAAGTGTATAATTAAGGTATTACTAAAAAAGAAGCTACAGAAGACATTTCTGGCTTGCCGCATTAGAATCCTGCAGAAGTTAGGACCATGCTAAGTTCAATCARAGTTTGGCAGAGTGCACTAATTTTTCAGCATGGCCTTTATTTGGCAGGTTTGCTTGTCTATGATGTGTTGCTTCACGGCCTCTGCAGAAAGCAGGATAAATGGTATAACGAGTCCAGTGGCCTCATACCTAACAACTGTTAGATCCCAAGGAGTCTTGCTGTCTCTTACAGTTACATGGATGTGGATTTCTCCTCCTGTGAGAAGATTTGGAAGAGCTAGAAGCATACAATAAACACTCTTGAGCGGCAACAGCTCTGAGACAAGAACCAAATGGTTTTGCAGTCCATGGTTTTTTTATTCTGGTGATCGCTGTTTTGTCATGTGACACTGGTACAGTCCAATGGCTTGCCGATACAGAACACAGCAAAGAAAAAGGGTGTATGCCATGTGCTGTCCATACATGGAGTGGCTGTAGTGCTGTCAGTATCTGCTTTCTGGAAAGTAGATAAGCCGCAAATTCCAAGCTTCATCCTCACAAATACTGAAAGAAGTAGTTGAGGAAATCTGTTAAACATGCTGATAATGCTGAGGAAGGATCAGAGAGAACAAGGTGAAATATAGGAATAGCCATAAAGGACGATACCCACAGAAAGCCATGAAGAAATGAGACAGAGAAGGTAAGTGGATCTTTAGGTCTGATGTTTTTAAAATGTTTCCTGGAAAGATGATTGGTTCCTTACAAAACCTAGACAAGCAGTTTGCCTGTCTCATCTTTCTTGTCTGTTGTTTTTCCCTGACACCCTTAGCATGTAGCTTCCTATTTCAGCCTTTCTTCATTCTCTGCTGCCTACCATCTCTGGAAGTTGTGCTTGATTAATGATTGATCACAAAATCACAGAACTGATAACAAAAGGTTGAGAAAAGCCCATTACCAGCATGTCTCATTAATAACCGAGTAAAATATATTGGACTCAAGATTTCTGAAACAAGTTCCTTCTTGTATTAGGACCCATTTACCCCAAATGACAGTTCATAGGCCTTTTGCAAGCAAATTTTCAAGATACTCCACAGTGAAAACAAATTTTGTTGTGATTTTCTCAACTTGAACAGCTGTCAAGAAAAACCCTAGCTAGCACACATACTGATGGGTCAAGACTAAACAGCATATGCAGCCCAAAAGAAGAGCATGCAAGTTGATGTGGAGCTTGTTTGCATCATGACTGATGTTGGCTGTAAGTACTGTCCCACTTTGACCAAAAAAAAAAAAAAAAGACTTTTCCATGCTTTGTTCTGACTTACACTATTGCAGTCTGTTCTGGTTTAATTGTAGTGCCACCTAGTGGGCTGGTTTTTTTTTTAAACTCAACTAATGAGTATTCAGCATCTGTTGCTTGACCTGGTTGGCAGTCACAGATGTTCAGTAACAAGCATAGTTTTGTTCTTGAGCAGTCCTCTCCATATCAAGTGGTCTTTTGCTCTTCACATAAATACCAGGTTTAAATATGATTTGATAATAAGTAATGCTTATCCTGAATTCCAAAACATTAACCAGCTGCTACTTTTCAACTTGACGTGGTTAAAAGTGACTCTAACCTCTAATTTCTGTGGACTAGTGATAGAATCAGGTAGTCTGGATGTAATTCCCGGTTCCTCTAGTGATTCCCTTTGTGGTCTTGTGCAGTTATTTAACCTCATTTCCACATTTCTACAACTACAAATTAAGGGTAGTAATCTTTCAGTACCTTACAAGAAAGCTGTTTAGAGAGCATGAGCACAATTTCTGCGATATTTTGAAAATTCAAAATGTCAACTGAATGATAAGTCTCTTTTTTATTATTAACATTGCACTTGTAGTAAAGAGACTTGTAATCCTTCAAGATGAAAAATGCCATAAATGCAAGATTTGTGCTTGAAAAGTTAAATGAAAAATCAAGGCATTTCTGTTTCTCTAAAAAAAAAAATAGCTAGTTCTGTCACCTAATGCTAAGATATAGTCTATTGATATTCAACCAGCAAACTGAATGCCATTACATTTATGTTTCAAATATGAACTGTATTATTAATGTTTTGAGGGTAAAAGCAAAAGGGTATTGTACCTTTCCCATCAGATATGTTATATGTCATCCTAATCAGAACCAAATATTGAGCTATGGTGGGAACAAGTGGAAAAAAAAAATACCAAAACATATCTTTGTAAATATTCTAGCAGTCACCTTTCAGGCCAGTTACCAGGAAATAACTAAATCAAACTAAAAAATGTTAATTTAGCTGTAAGACTGTTACTGAACTATACAGCAGTGAAGGCAAACTTGTTATTCATACCTGTGTCCTTTAGAAAAGATCGCAGATAAGACCACTTAGCCATARTATTCCATAGTCCATTGTGGGAAGATGTCTAGTGTAAAATTAAGGGACTGATCCTTGTGTATAAAATAATAAAAAATTTTCCTCTATAAGGATTATTGAGACTGAGGATCAGCTACACCCTGGATCCATTTCAGACAGAGGACAATAAAGATTAAACCATTACTTGAATCCAGAAACTTTAAACCCTGAAATGCAGGTTGGGGTGTGGGGGGCAGATAACCTTACTTTCTTTTAATTACAGCAGTACTAAGATGGTTAATCTGTACGTTCAGAATTTATAATTTTTAATGCAAACATTTTAAGAAATCTCTCCCAAGAGAGAATGTGTAATACCTACTTTCTGCCTAGTTTCTCCTTAGGCTGAAAATACAGAATCATACATCTTACTCTGATTATAAAGAGTACTCTTTGAGTTCCCATAGCTTTTTGCTAACTAGCTTGAAAGGTACATTTTGTAACTATCTTGTTGCCTAGAGAAAGTTGTTGCTGTGTTGGAAATCTAATAGCTATAGCCACAGGGCTCTGAAGAGAGCTAATTAGAGCAATTTAGAATAACAAAAGTTCTGTTCCTGGGAGGACACTGAAGAGATCCTTCCCCAAAGCAGCATGCCACAATTTCAGAGACAATTTATTGTAATATTCCTGCATAAGTCATTTGGTATCCCAAGGATTTACAAATCTGGCTATCTATTACGGTTTGTTCTCTTAGCCCTCATGTTATCAGGGGCACTTGTGTATGTCTTGTAACATTCCTGGAGATACAAAAATGGAAAAACTCTGTCAATCAAGCATTGTCTATCTTACTTTAGTCTAGTTACCAGTCAGAACCAAGCTGTTCAAATGCACAGAAACAATCTTCTATCATGCTGATGTGGCTTTCCACCTTGAGACAAATTTATTGAGCTTTGAGAGAAGAGTTTTCAAATCAATTGTGCTTCTCTTAGTGTGGTGTCATGGATTTTCTTAATATTTTTCTTAAAAATAAMTTGTTGCCTTTCAACTTACCGGAACAAGTTGATAGAAAATAGATCATCTCTCTTTTGTCACATTCAGATTTGCCAAGAAGACAGCAGTTTTTGGTATCCATTTCTGTACAAAGGCTAACAATGGAAGTGCTGTTATTGGAATGGTATCTTGACATTCAGATCTACATTTTTCTTTCCTTCTTAATTTTTCTTTAAGATTTGATGAATTAGTTGCTGTGGGCCTGTTTCTGCTGTCCTTGTATACAAGTGATTTGTATTAGTCAAAGGGAATGTTGTACGGTGAAGGACTGCCAAGCCAGGTGCTAGGCAAATAGGCTGCCAGTAGCGCTGTAAAAGCCTGAGGCCTGGCTATTTATTGCTCAAGTGTGACTTGCGCAAATGTTTCTTCCTTGCTTTTTACATATTTTTTCTGATGACTGACAGGATGTTGAACTGCATGGTTGGTTGGGCCAGTGCGCAGAGCTCTGTTCAGGCATGATGTTTTAGTGCTCTGATTCACAGTTCAGTCTCATAGGCAGGCTGTTCTTCGTGCACCCAGCTGGCTAACAAAGGAGGAATGCTCATTCTGCTGACGTTGTGCAAGGGTATTGAAAAGCTATGAATACAAGAAGCATAAAGCAAAATTTAAAAGGATTATCTTCCGCTTTTATTCAGCTCCTGTAGAAAGCAGCAAGAGCTTTTAGTTGTGTTTCTATGCGTAATTAATGAGTGGGTGAACACTCCTGTGGGACCATTGCTGTGCTTCATTCAATCCTAATCTAGCTAGGTGGGTCTGGCCAGAATGGGGACAAAGAGTTCAGCTAAAAATAGCTGGAGTGGGAGGGAGTAAAAAGCTTCCAAAAATCTGACTGCCACATAAATAAGATCTACCTAACGACTTTTTGGTGCTTTATGTAGAGGTCACAATCTCTGAACCTGGACTTAAACCTGTCCCTAAAATGAGTGCTTCACACTTTGTTCCCTTTCCACAAGCATCTGTGAAGGCATGACTTCAACCCTGTTACAGGAGCTCATATCGTCATTAAAGTTAGACCGGTGAAACTGTTTTGTCAGATTTTCCTCAAAATCAGTTGGRTTCTGTTGCTGATATTGGTGGTATAACTCCAGGTTTTGGAGTTTATTTGAATGTAAAACCTGTGCCAGGCAGGTACAGACAGAACTGAATGAAAGCCCTTGTTTTACATCCACAGTACTTGCAGCTTGTTTAGAAAGCAAAAGCGTGGCTGCCTTTAAGATTTCTAATAGTTGTCACCCAAAGTACTTTCACTGCTGTTTTAAAGGTCACCTTAGATTTATGAATCACCTCAGGTTAATGTGTTATTAATCAATCTGAAACCAGTTGAAAATTATTGGTTCAGCACTGTGAATGCTCTTGTGCTAGATGTTTATAGAATAAAATACCAGGAAGGGAATCTGTACTTCCATGCTATGTGTTAAATAGGAGTTCTGCTGCTGTAGCTGAAACCACGTAGTCTTTCCCTCTGACTCCGTTACCAGCTCCTGGTCTCTTCACTGTTCTCTGGTCTGACTGGACAAGCTGCTTCTCATTGTCTTACAGCCCATTGTTGGTCCTTTGATTTTGCCCAGGCTTATGCTGTCCTTTCTCCTTTTTCCCCTTTTACCTCCTGCTCTGCACTTTCCATCACCACGTCTGCTGTGTTTGGAGTGGAAGAGCCTCTTTACCACACTGCTTCCATCTCTGCTTACTCACTCGTTCTCAGGTTTTGCTAAAGCTATCCTTGCTTAAGATCTCATCATGATTTGTGATCAAGAACACCTTCACCTTTTTGATATTAAACATTGCTTGAACAGCACTGTGTTCATTTCTRGAGATGGTGTGATCGGTATCCCCTGCTCCTGTTCATGATATTAGTGTTGGTTGATAATTATGCTTGTGCTATGGTAAAGCATTAAGGTGGAGAATCTCTGCCCCCCCGTGGCTTCTCTTTTAATTCATCTTTATTACTGAACAAAGCAGACTCTTCCATTTCAAAGAGCTTATAGCTTTTTTATGACCAGTGCTATCTGTAGTTTATTAGACCACCTTTTTCTGCTTGCTTAATTTGTATTTTAAGTCTGTTTTTAAAATTATATTTCTATTGTGTCTTTTTAAATATGTGCTTATTACTTTTCTATGACTCCCCAAGTGCCTTGGCTGGCAAAGTCTTAATGAATAAAATTACTGTCATGTTATACCTATAAAAATCCACTCCCTCCTTGGAATGGGATGTGCAAGTTTGAAGAAGCTGAGGAAAATGAGAAGTATAGTTATCTTGGAGTTATTTTAAGTAAAATGGGATAAACAGAGGAAAAATATTTGTTAAATTATTTTGCAGTTATGAACTATTAATGTGTTGATCCTTCTAATTCTACGTTATGCATGTAAACCAAAGGGTATATCTGTACTATTATTACAATGATTTTTGTGGAGAGATCCACTCAGGCTAACTTTGTATAAGTTGAATGCTGACAGTAGTCTGGAAGAACCAAACAATTCTGTATGTACTTGAAAACCTGCTTGAGTGTCATGGTATGTTGTCATGGTAATTAGCTCTGAGCTGGTTGTGCTGGAAAGCAACTAGTATCTGAGGCAGCCGGTATCTCATACAGCTCTATACTACTCTGCAGACACATTAGTGACTGTCTACACATTGATTTGACAGCTTTTCTGTTATTTGGAACAGAAGGAGCTGCTTTGGATTGCTGGTTGTTGTTTTTCAATAACAATTGTTAATACCTTAGTACAACACTAAGTGCATAAAAGATGTACAAACAAGAAGTTGAGACTGCAGAGATAACTCTGAGAGCTGTAACGTAGACGCTGTACTCTTCTGCCAGAAGACTGCATGACAGACTCAGAGGATCTGTTTTCATGGTTCTCCACAGTTGCAAATAACTGTGTTTCAGAGCCAGCTTTTCAGTAAACTCCAACTAAACTATGTAGATCGTGTAAGCAGTTGGCCAGCGCAGCTACAAGCAAGGTCAAGCAAGAGCATAGCACAGGAAATATTTATGCATTAATGGCAATTTCCTTGTTACAGCTCATGGTTTGTAAGGAATAAATTCCCAGTTGGGGGCAATTCTGAGGCAGCAAGCAAATTTACCCAGCTTTTTACTTTTCAGATATTACCTGCCTTTGTAAGGGCTCTGCAGATCACTAGGTAAGTGCAAAATGCTGATAAAGTTAGGTGATGACTTAGGGCAGTTTCAGCTTTTCAGGCAGAGTCACTGAATGGGAGAGACAGGATACATTTATCTTCCTCTGTTTGCACAATGTGATGACCCTGGCCAGCAACAAAGCACCACCAGCCACTCGCTTACATCCCCCCATAGCAGGAATGGGGGAGAGAATCAGAAGGGCAGAAGCAAGAAAAGCTCGTGGGTCAAGATAAGGACAGTTTAATAAGTGAAGGAAAAAATGAAAAAGACCCACCAAGCGATGCAAAGGCAATCACCACCTCTCACCAACAGACTGATGCCCAGCCAGCCTCTGAGCAATGACGGCCTTGGAAAGACTCCCTCCCCAGTTTTATTGCTGAGCATGACATATGGCATGGAATAACCCTTTGGTCAATTTGGGTCAGCTGTCCCAGCCATGTCTCCTCCCAACCTCCTGTCCACCCCCAGCCTGTTTGCTGGGGGGGGCAGAGTGAAAACCAGAGAAGGCCTTGATGCTTTGCAAGCACTGTTCAGCAATAGCTAAAACATCAGTGTGTTATCAACACTGTTTTAGTCATAAATCTAAAACACAGCATCATACAGGTTGCTGTGAAGAAAATAAACTCCATCCCAGCCAGACCCAGTACAAACAATAATAGATAGGCCTGACCCTACAGTGGGATAAACACTGTGCTAACTATAAATACAACTTGACTGCGTTTGCATCTTCACTTCTTACTTTCTTTAGTTAGTGTTAATGACATGTATCCAGCTGACACAGAGAAATACCAATATCTTAAACTCCAAATAAATTTTATGAAAGCTATAAGCAAAAATTTTCAAATAGAATGGCTGCATCTGATCTCTATTAATGCACATAAATATTTTGGTCTTCAGACATGTACTTCACTTGCAGTTCCAGAAAATTTGTAGTAGTCTGATCACTCGTAAGACTGCATTTTACAGGGGTTGTATATTCATCATCTTTTGCTTGCATTTTGTGATATATTTTCATTGTATATTTAGGTGAAATTCTAGTTTAGGTAAATCTGCAACCTAGATAAATATAAGCCTCTGGTTTAGAGAAACTTACTCCTGTAGAACCGTCCCTGTTTTCTTCTAGAAAAATCTGTGCCCTACGGTGAAATCTCACTCTGTTTAGGGACTTTCTGGAATGTCATTTCTAGCATTCCTCCATTTGTCCTGTAAGTGCTCCTACTTTATTTGAACTCCTGTTTTTATGTGAAATTTGTTACATTTCTTTCTGGAAGAGAAGATCACTTGGAGCAGAGAAGCTGAGATGACATGTAATGTGGGATGGAGGTGGTGTTAGGCTGGAAACAGTAATACGCTATTAAAACCAAGCAGTGTTTTGACCTACAAAGGGTCAAGGGATAAGTTGAGCATCAGGCTTCATTTTGTTTGGCCAGTGATACCACTGTGGAACTTTTGTATCTGTCGTTTGGGCTGGCAGCAGAGTTCTCTGTTTTTTCTACCATGTAAGTTACAAAGCAAGCGATTCAGGTGCTAAATATGCGTAGTCCCGTTGTAGATACCCCACATACCCCACCTGGCCTCCAGCAGCTGTTCCAGAAGTGCACAAGCCTTAGTAAGTCTTGTTTTGTTTCTACCAGCCCCATGCTGATGTCTCATTTAAAATGTTTTTAGATACCTATTTTTAGGCACCTGAATCACTCTTCAAACATCAGTTCTAGCAAATACGTCTACAAAAATCCTGTAAGCCACAGTTCTACACCTAGTATATCAGCTATACCATTGCAGCTGGTGTACAACCTCCTCTGTGCATGTCAAAAGAAGACCCTATCAAAGATATTTAAGGCCCAGCAAGTTACTCTCTATCTTGCAGTCAGTATGCAGCTTTACATCATTGGGGCTTGTCTGCCTGTGCATCCCCTGTGTTTGTGTGTCCACTTGGCTCTTGGCAAAATTATTTATGCCCTTTCTTGTCTGCCTTCCAGAATCATTCTGAGGCCTTTGTTTGGCTCAGTCTTCTGGCCTTCAGTCTGTTTTCCCTGGCTCTGCTCTCATCTGCTTCACCCAGTATTTCTTTATGACTRTGACACTTGTCAGTGGTTTACCCAGCTATTTCAGGAGATAGCCTGTCTTTTGACTCTTGCATTTTGTGCTCTGTCTTGTGAGCTGGCCAGAAATGTGAGGGTCACCATAACCTTGATTTGAGTCATCTGAGTGCATCCCTATGTCTCATGTTGAATTCCTAACTATATGTGGAATTCCTAACTATTTACTAGCATGTTCTTCTTGCCTTGAACCCAAAGATAACCTCAGGAGACAGGCTTTTAAACCAAACCATTGGCCTAAGAAGGCTTGGGATGCTCCTTAAGAGCCTCCTTCTGTAGCTTTGGATAACTAGTTCCTTCTAAGTGAATAGGGAGGAAGGTCAAATGTTTGGGATGAGTGAAAAAGTAGTTTAACCTCAGGAAAGACTTAATAAACCTTAGCGAAAATGGAGTTTGCGATTTTCTATATCAGATCTTCTTTCTTCAGCAAGATTTGGGATGAGCCAAATGCTCATTGCTTATCCTTGATGTTTCTTGGGCTCTCTAACATACATTGGTGCCAGAGATGAAGCGTGTATATAGTACATACAGAAATACGTGTAATGGTCAGGTTAACATAGTGTCAGGATACTACCATGTCTGTTTGATGAACATATTGATGTGTATCACAGACTGAACTGAACACTTAAAATTTATTTCCTTGTTTAGAAAGCATGTAGTGCTAGTAATGACATTACAAAGATCTCTTTTCAGTCATGTCAAAGTTGGTGCATTTGTTCCTACTTGTTAAAAAAAGATAACGTTGATTTATATGATTTAACCATAAATACTTACCTGGTGCTTGGACCATATTGAAAATAAACCCCATTGTATTTAACAAGAAATGCTGCCCCATATGCCACGCAGAAGTGGCAGCCAGCATACAGCAGACTGGAAAGATCTTCTATTATTTTTCTAAAGTTCTGAAGTGAAAAGAACATACCTGTGAAAATATTTAAGTAATACATTCTTCTTACACTGTACCTTGTGTTCTGTAAATGCCTCTGAAAATCAATGAAAACAAATTATACGTAATGTATCCTGTGTTTTGCAAGGAGGGCAAGTCTTTTCCCCTGATTTATTAATGTTTGGAAAAAACACATACAAATCCTATATTAAAAACAGTAATTCATGATGTTTTAATACCTTTTTCTCCCAGTTAAAGAAGAGTAGGAAGTATAGGAGTGATTGTTTTTTACTGCTATGAAAATATTTCTATTTTTTGACAGTAACTGGCATAAAGAATAACAATAACAAAAATATAAGCCATACTGAGTATTCCTCCTCTGATGTTTTATGTCTACTCAGAGAAGATAGGGTACAGACAATTGTTCAGATGCAGTAAAGTTCTCATTTTTATTGTGCAGAGCTAAATTTATCCTTGCTGTAATTCTTCTGAAATCAGCAGTTACTTCTGCTAGGCATGAGAGTGACCTGCTCTGATTGTATTGCTGTTCTAGGAGAGGCTACACTCGAGCAGAGTTTCTTCCCTTCAGCTGAACACATGCATACACGTAAATTATGTTTACCTCTGCAACTGTTCGTATGATTATAGCTGGCACAGATAGAAGAGCACTGTAACTTGAATCTGTGGCTTTCAGGTGGATGAGATAAGCTTTTGTCGTTTCAGAGGAAGGATGCTGTTCCATATCATGTACTTCATCTGAAATGCTTCACCACATACCTGATTAGGCAGACGCCTTCTTTAGAAACAAATTGGGGTTAGTACTCATGAGATGTTCAGGCTCAATATTTTCTACAGAGTATCCAGAAATCAACGGATGGGGAGGGGAAGGAGCTTTGATTTTTTAATAAATAAGTTTCTAGCGTTGTATCAGAATATTTTGTGGTTATAAAAGAAACAGGTGGTGCAAAAGAAAATAGGCTGATGGGAGTTTTTCCAAAGCTTCTATTTTAATGAAATAAATGTGTCAGAAAGGAATAGAGGAATATAAGGTTTACACAGAAGTAGGACCAAACTGAGATTTGACATGCAGTTTCTATTTTGAGATTATTCATTTTCTCCCTATGAGGCTGTACAGACCCAAACTGAGCAAGTTCTCTGTAAACTGAAGATTCGTAATTCACTCCCAACATTTCATGTTCCAGTCTCCTTTGTATCAATGTGAAAATCTGGATTTTTAATGGAGCTGATGATTGATTTTTTTTCTCCTCCCTTGGAAGTATCATGTGTCCAGAAATGTATATGATTCATTTCTGTGCCTGCTTATTTTTATTTATTTTTAATGGGTTCTCTCACTCTCGTCAGTAGCATATGTATGATACAGGTTGCCATGGTAAATATGAATTTTTTATTAACATCGTAAATATTAATTTAAAACATGAGAAGCTGGTAACTGAGATGTTAACACTGCTTTGGAGATTTTCCTGCTCCTGAGGTGACAGAAATTATATATGGGGTTAAAAATGAGAAAAGCAACATGTCTTGGGAAGGAGGTCCTGTAGTGATAGTACAGCAGCCTAAGGGAGCAGAAATGTAGGATATTTGCAGTGTGAAGCAAAGACAATAGGAGGTCAGACATAAGCTGCTGAAAGTTAATGCTAGAGTTGACATGGAACCAAGGTTCAAGTTTTAAACTCCTTCCTTGCATTTCCAGAACATTTGTAGTCAGCTCTTTGCATCAGAGTATGACCAATTGGCTCAGCTGAATCCAATATCAAAAAGAGAGCGTGAAGAGACATGGTCAGCTTCAAGGCAGTGAGGGGCACAGGGCTGGCCTCCCAAAGTTTCATTTATGACTTTACATCTAACTGTGCTAAAAAAGTAATTTTAGGCAGATTTTTGAAAACTCCCAGTTACGCAAATTTCATTGAGCTCAGTGGGAGTTACCTGCCAGGAAGTTCTTGAAAATTTACCTTTCTAGACATATAATATCTCTAAAACTCATGTCCTTCAGCCTCTGTTAGATTGTTTGTGAAATGAGTCTGATGCTGCTTTCTTTCTTGGGAGATGAGGAAACAAGTATTTTTGGTGGTAGTTTTGTCCAATGGAAATTTTTTTTCTCCATAACCTGTGATTCCTGATAATTTTCTATTCATCCATGAAGTCCCTGGTGTTATGACTGAGTGTTAATTTTTCACTGTGGATTCACTTTTGGAGCAGAAAGTTATGAGGTTGTTGTCTTGCCCTGGGACTCTGACTCGTATTTGATGCTGTCACTGAAGAATGATTTTAGAAGAAGCTACATGATGAGAGGTACTATCTTTCAGCTGATATGTTAAATTGAGGTCGCTTCTGTCAATGGCTCTCTTAAAAATCACCTCTGTGTCTTGTCAGACATTCCATTTCCCAGTGAAATTAATTCTAAAAATCAAGGACTGTGTCTGAGATATTACGAAGCCCATAATGGCGGCTCTGTTTGCCCCATCTTCATTGCACTACTGTATTTCACTTACTATTTTTGTCAGGACTTATATTACAAAACTCAATTTTACTCTGTTCTATATCACAAAGCAGCATATGTCACGCTAACTCCACTGAGCAGAGTAAGATTACTACATGAAATCTTACATCATCTTGTGATATATGTACACACAAGATTACTCAGAAAATAACTTATCACCAATGTAAACACTTCATGGTTGCTGGAAAAAACACTCCATACTGAAGGTCACATGTATATATACACTGATTTAACAGCTCTATTCACCCTTTGCTAGAACAGTGCTGCTAGCAGAATGACAGGAGACTAGTAAAGCTTCATACTTTCAAGGAAAGCTTTCTGATCCCTTCTGTTTAAAGGACCAAAGTTCCTTATATTAAAAGGAAACAGAAATTTGTAACTACATTATTTTGTGAAACTAAAAGCACTCTCAACTCCGTTTCACCTTGGACTCTATTAAGACTCCAAATGTGTCACAAATGTTGCCATATAGCACACCATAATGATTGCAGCATTAGATTTGACACTTTCAGATTGTTAATTCCTTGGTTTTAATCATGTTGGGGATTTTTTTTTTTTAATACAGATAAGCAGTTCAAATACTTCCGTGTCTCTGGTTCTTTCAGTTGAGATGTTAAAAAGCATAGTCCTCTCAGATTCTTTGTAGACTGAAATCTTACAACCCATTCACAAGAACAGGACCTAGGAAAGCTGATTTTGGGTGCATGTCTTTCCTCCATACTCCTGTTCACTGTACTGTGTGCTTTTCTGCTTGATGCATTTCAGTAGTGCTTTCAAAGGTAAAAAGGCTTCCTTTCTGCTACTCTCATGAAAAGCCACTTAGATTTTGCCAGTTGTAACCTATTGAAATATAACCTTTACTATTAGTGTCCTGTGCCTTTGAGGTGGCTCCCAAAAGCCCAGGTCTTTCTGTTGGTTCTGTGCATTCCCAACTGAGATTGTTAGTTTTGCAGACTCAGCTTTTATGTGTTCTGACTTACTGTGTATCTAGAATAAAAGTTCGTTTTGGCTATGTGACACTGGTTGATTTCTTGTCTTAAAACGTTTCACAAAACCAGTAAGTTTCTTTATTTCTGTGGGATCTATTTGATAAGAAGTGACAACATTTCACATTCTTTTTTTGTCAGTACACAAAAACTATGTCCTAAGTGACTTGACTTCTAACAGACCCACACTCATTTTTTCACAAGGTTCCGATCTGGCTTTGTGTTAATTGATTTCTTTAATGGTTCCAGTGATATCTTACAACAGAAGAATGTTATATGCGACCCAGTAGCGTTGTGCTCTTTGTAGTCCACAAATCAATAAATGCACTTAAAAAACTAAACTCTAAAAATATTAATTATAGATATAGGCAAAGGTCACTCTCTCTGTCAAATTCCTCTCCCTATCCTATTTCTAAATAAAGAAGTTACAAAGCAGCATGCAATTTGTGAAGTCTAGTGACAATGTTTATTTTTATATATAAATTAGACTGTAAGGGTTCCATTTTGGAAATGGAATGGAAAAATTTCAGTGAGCAGAATTCCCTACCTGCTTAATAAAAATGGAGGTCTCTCCTAGTGTATTATGTAACAACAACAAATCCAGAAACATTACTATGCTCACTGTAAGTATCTCCATCTGGAATTACTTCTTGATTGTAAAATGGCAGCAGAGTCTCTCAGCACTTCTGCAGTAACCAAGCTGGGACCTAAATTGGTATTCTACCACTTTCATTTAAATTCTAGCAACTATATAAAATAAATAGATAGATACCTTTTGATATTTTTTCAAGCCCTGAGTGTTGAATTAAATTGTGGAACTTCCTGATTATGTCAAATGCTGTCATGAAGAGTTCACTTGAAAGCAATTCAGACATTACAGAGAAGGGTATGGCTTAGTCAGCTTACTATTTCTTTCACTTAACTTGAGTTCTAATGTGAAATTGCTTTAATAGCTTTGTTGCCATTTTAAATGTTTTACGGGCTTTCCTTCTCCACAGAAATTTTAGTCACCATGTTTAATTTAGGAATCCTTCCTTAATGAAATTAGTATTTATACAAGTTGGCAACCTTGTAGGCAAAATTCTGTGTTTATTCTCAGGACAGATACAGCATAGACAAGAAGAATGTTGTGCTATTGCTAGATTGGCATGGTCATCTGGATCAAGCTGCATCAATTAAAGTCATCACCACAGCCCCTGGAAATGGCAGTGCTGTGTCCTATGCTCTGCATTGTGCAGGTGACCTCAAACCATGTCCCGGCAAAGTCAACTGAGACAGCCAGCTTTCATTGAAGTAAAGGAGGAGCATTTACTTGTTTCTTCTACCAGCAAAGGTTTGGGGGCAGTATTGTATGGCAAGGGATAGTAACAAGCCACTGTAAATTACTGATACCTGTCCTCGCATGCTTCCTTGCAACATGAATGTGAATCATGACCTGAACTTCCATTTCACTTGTTCAGTGATACTTCAGTCTTATTTTGGAATAGAAAAACAACTTCTAGCATTACAAATATGCTCATTTTTTCTGTAAGTTTGCAGTGTGGGTTGTGATGCAGTTGTCTATACCAGTGTAATGTGAATGCAAAACACTTTTATTGTGAGTTAATAACACTGAACACTTCTGCCTTATTTTAAATTGCTGAAAGTTACGCCGAGCTATGGACTATGGGACTTTGGGGTCTTTCCACAGTAGGTAGAGAGATTTGTGCTAACTATGTAACAACTAACATGTGAAAAATGTAATGGTTATATGGTATGTATACAGCCTGTTTTTCTATAGCAGACATCATTTTGTTTGTTTTTAAGGTAGCATTTACAAGTAATTATCATCGTGCTTTTTGAAATGTTAGCTTCTGCACAAGAACTGGTCTACTTGCTTTGTCAATTTTGGTTTGACTTAAAAGGGCACTATTGAACCAGTATTTGAATCAGTGCTAGAGTCTGTATAGATGTTGATGAAATGTGGGTAGACCTGCTATCCAGAAGGTGGGTAAAGGGACAGATATACTCTTCAGCTAGAGGTTAGCACACCTGATGCAGAGCATCAGATTGGTAAATGTGCAACATGGTGCAAAATCAGCCAGTGTAGCACCTTCCACAACTGGCAAAGGTGATCTTTGACCTTACCCTGAAGAAATGAGGAGGACTTAGACATTCTGGCTTGTTGGCTCTGATGCAAGGGGACTAACTTGCAGCCAAGAGATGGCAACATGCAGCTTTAGGGCAGTGACACTGCTAAAGGCAGTGTTAGGGCAGTAACTGCTCCAGACAGCTGCTAAAACTCTAGCTTATATTTGTTAGTTTTGTACCATAAAAATGTAGATATAAACTCAAAGAAGCAGATGCAAACTACACAGGTGTAAGCCAGATTAGATGTAAAGCAAGAATGTCATAATATTCATGCGTAATACTTCAAAATATCATTCATGAAGCCCATGCAAGTCACAGAGAGATTTGGGGGGAAGAAAGGGTACTACATTACAAAAATTACTAAGCCCCACTGTCTAAATTGACTCAGGCATCAGAAAGAATAAATGTCATGGAAAGTCAATAAGACTTGGCTTCTGGGTAACCCATGTTATTTTTAATGTCATGCTCTGTACTAAATAGTGAGCTCTGTACTAAAAAGTACATGTTACTGAATCTTCTTGGGAAATGATCTAGATTAAACTAATGCCTGTGAAAGGAGCAGTCACTCCCTGGCCATCCATTTCTGATTTTTTGATTCTTCAAATATTGATACCCCTGCAAGAGGTCTAAGAGAAAAAAATGGCTCATAAACTAAAGGCGACCCGAATGCCTAGTAAAGATCTATGGCAAAGAAACCAAAGGTGACAAATGCCGTATGAATTCTGAGACAGGAATGTTACGTACAGAGGCAGACACACTTGCAGCTCTTAAGTGTAGTTCGGGTCTGAAAGAAGGTTTCATATGTACTTACAATTTTCCAGGAAATATTTCACTGAAGTTGTATTTATGCTAAAACAAACATCTTTAATTTATTGAGCTGAATACTATAGTGTTTTCCAGTTTCTCCTCTCTCTAAACTCTGCTTAAGTGTCCTCAAAGTAACACAGATGGTTTTGATTGTCAAATACTTAGTTGTTAACTTTGAATTCCAGGTTGTTTTCTAGAGGAAACTTGTTTTTCTGGTTCTGTCAGAACAAACAACATCAGATTGTATATGTGCTGGTCTCTACTCTTCCTTCATGTTAATCTTGTACTCAGCGCAATCAATGGCTCAGTCTAACACATACTGAAAGCAGTAGGAGGTATTCTGTTGATTAATAGGAGTTGGACTTCTCTTATTCTCTGAGGTCAGAATCTGGCATCCAGTTTCCTTTCTACAATTTTAAGTATCTTTCCTGACTTTTTTGTGAACATGAGAGAGATTTAGAGAACCATCTTTAAGTCTACAACAGGAGTTGAAGAAGCAGAAATATTTTGTCTTGTTTCTGTTCTAACCAGATACATGCTTGATTATAGTGTTCTCCTGTATGACACCATGGAAGAGATCTGGCAGTTAATAACTCTGTTTCGAAAGCTGTGTACTTTGGCTGTAAATAGCATTCCATGTGGAAAATTGGCACAGCAGGTGTCAGCTCAGGATACTCAGAATTATTCCTCCCTCTGCTACTGAATCAGGCACAGGAAACGTTGTAAGGATTTTGTGGTTTCATGTTCCACTGTGCTGTTTTTCATTCTCATTACTCCTATTTTACCTCCCATCCAGCCTTCCACAGGTTACTTACATGAATGAGGTTCTACAAAAGTGCAAAAAGGAGGACTATGTGAACCTGCAGGCTTGGTAGCGTCACCTCAGTCCCTGAAGAGATTATCATAGAATCATAGAATAGTTTGGGTTGGAAGGGACCTTTAAAGGTCATCTAGTCCAACCCCCCTGCCATGGGCAGGGACATCTTCAACTAGATCAGGTTGCTCAGAGCCCCGTCCAACCTGACCTGGAATGTTTCCAGGGATGGGGCACCTACCACCTCTCTGGGCAACCTGCTCCTGTGTTTCACCACCCTCAGTGTAAAAAATTTCTTCCTTATATCAAGTCTAAACCTACCCTCTTTTAGTTTAAAACTCTTCCTCTTTGTCCTGTCGCAACAGGCCCTGCTAAAAAGTTTGCTGCCATCTTTCTTATAAGCCCCCTTTAAGTATTGAAAGGTCACAGTAAGGTCTCCCCAAAGCCTTCTCTTCTCCAGGCTGAACAACCCCAACTCTCTCAGCCTTTCTTCATAGGAGAGGCGTTCCATCCCCCTGATCATTTTTGTGGCCCTCCTCTGGACCTGCTCCAACAGGTCTATGTCTTTCTTGTGCTGGGGGCTCCAGAGCTGGACGCAGTACTCCAGGTGGGGCCTCAGTGGAGCAGAGTAGAGGGGCAGAATCACCTCCCTCGACCTGCTGGCCATGCTTCTTTTGATGCAGCCCAGGATACGGTTGGCCTTCTGGGCTGTGAGTGCACATTGCTGGCTCATGTCCAGCTTTTCATGCACCAGTACCCCCAAGTCCTTCTCGGCAGGGCTGCTCTCAATCCCTTCATCGCCCAGCCTGTATTGATACTGGGGGTTGCCCTGACCCAGGTGCAGGACCTTGCACTTGGCCTTGTTGAACCTCATGAGGTTCACACGGGCCCACTTCTCAAGCTTGTCCAGGTCCCTCTGCATGGCATCCCGTCCCTCAGGCGTGTCGACCGCAGCTTGGTATCATCTGCAAACTTGCTGAGGATGCACTTGATCCCACTGTCCATGTCATTGATGAAGATATTAAACAGTACCGGTCCCAATACGGACCCCTGCAGGACACCACTTGTCACCGATCTCCATCTGGACATTGAGCCATTGACCACTACCCTCTGGATGCAACCATCTAACCAATTCCTCACCCA